>CBVK0101220586.1:0-12719 GCA_900067695.1 Picea abies
CACACAATACAAGAGAGACATAGATTTACGTGGTTCACCTAGTGTGGGCTACGTCCACTAGAGAAATTGCCAGGTCCTTCCTTTATTATTATCCAACAAATGAAGGGATACAACCTACAGCAAAACTCGCTGTAACTTCCTCTTCTTTCTCTCACAGTCTCCTCTCTCAGAATACAATATTCACCATCAACCATAGCCGCAATACATTTCCCTCATAAAAGAGGGTTGCCTTCTAGGGAAAAAAACCCTAACATAATCTCTACCATTAGATCTATGACCTGATAATGAACGAGCCAGATTTACAATGAAATTACAATATGCTTTTATAAGGCAATTTTTGCTTCGGGGGCTTCGCCCCTGAACCCCCGCTGGGGGCCCACTTGCCCCCAGACCCCCCAGCTGGGGGGATAGGCCCCATGGACCTCGCAGAGGGGGTACGCCCCCTTTTCACTCCCCCACATGGAAGAGTGTACATACTTCTGGGGTGTAAATACTTCATGGGGTATTAACACGGCTGAAAGTAAAAGACCTATAAATTAGGAAGATAATCAAGCTCCACAACCAACTGATTCTAACTCAAAAAGGTGCTCTGCTGCATGCTTTCCTACCTTCAGATTGTTATGTATTCTATAGACACCAAGCAGGCATCTACAAACAGTATAATCAGGTTTTATTGGCATTTTGATTATAAATCATTCTTCCTTATCAAGGAGACCAACATGGCCAAGAAGGTCAACCATGAAGAAATATTGCTCCATTGTAGGTATCATGTGATAATAATTAATCATGGAATATGTTATCCCCTACCCTAGGGATAACTAAGGATATCATGTCTCAAGGCCCACAGGTCCTAGACATGGAATGCCGAGAGCCGGATGACTTGAGCATGGCCCCAGAGGGCCCCTCTTTTCTTTAGTGTAGCCAATTTATCAGCAGCAACAATATCCATCCCACCATCTAGGTCCTAAAGTAGTAGTAAGTATTTCTCCATGAGGTAATGAATCCGAGTATCATGGTACGTGTCACTCTGATTATTGAAGCACTTGAATATGTTGCATTGAACTCTCCTTCATTTCATAATGTTTTCTTGGAAATTATGCTCTTTAACTTGTTCATACCTGGAAGGTGACATGATGCCCTGATAAGTTGATCTCCCTTTAGGATGGGTTTCCACTAGGTGGGTCTGTGAAAGGTCATTGTCCATTCCCTCCATACTTATCACTTTCCATCTTTATTCCTCTCATTTCCCCCCCACCTTTGTTCAGGAATTGGGTTTGCCACACTAGGAAGTGTTGTCCTTGACTTGTGGGAAGAAGGGGATAAATTCCCAGAGGGTAAAAGTAGCTAGAAAGAGTTAAAATACAAAGAAGAAACCTTTGAGATGATTCGCCAAGGGATTATCGAGAAAGAAGTAAAAGGCTTCTCAGTAAGAAAAGGGAACACGTAAGATAAATAAACACTCAAGTTATTAGTTGGTGGATGGGAGGTCTCATCATGAGATGACCTATTATGACCATGGGAATGTAGCAGTATGACACTACCATCTATCTGGTCACCAAACCAGGGTAGTGGATCTTGGTGGCATAGCCAAGAGAAAGGGGGTCTCATCATGAGCCAACCTTCTCATCTCTGTGAAATGCTTGTGGATAGAGCTGTCATCTCTGGTCACCAAGCCAGAAGAGTGTGCCTCAGCTCTTCCCCTGAAGAATAAAAGAAAAAGATAAAAGATAGAAATGAATCTAAGAATAAAAGGCATTGAATGGGCTGGGAAAGAATGACAACTATGATAAGGTGCAACTCGCCCTCTAGAAAGGCACCCATAGGTAAGATCTACATTTCCCTTTTATCACTGCACCCCATGCCCAAACACTTACCACACACCACCTCACACTCACTTACATGACCTAGATTGGTTCTCACCTTGGAAACACCCCAAACGTTAGGAGGATTTTCCCAATAGGACACCCTGAGACCTTCTCCAAAACTGACTTGTTAAATTGCATAATGTCTTTGAGCATTTGTCTTGGTAAAGGGAGGTTTGATGCACATGTTTGGGTAATTTAATTATTGGATGTGATTTTCATGTTATGATCCCTATGACTTATGAACCCCTAGAGGGCGTACTTGTTATTGTTGCAGGAATTTTCCCAGTGGACAAGTACACATGGGGGATTGATTAGCTCGAACCTCCATGTGGATGAAATCCCATAGATGGATGTTGTAACCTCAGCCAAGGGGCAAGAAGACATCAGAGACTTGCACCAGGAAGAAAGAAGGACATTGCCTTTGGATACACCCTGGAATTTAAAAGAATTCCATGTATTTTCTGAAAGTCAGAGTCTGCATAGTCTCTTTCCAATATACATCTTGCATCTACATCAAAATCATACTGCATTTGTTTTGAATGATTCTTAATAAGCACAATATGGCCATCTTGTGTATGCATCTGGTTTTCTACATCAATAGCATAATCAATATTGAAATATGGAATATCAGTCTGATTAATTCTTGTTTCAGTCTCATTTTCTTCATGAACAAGATTAAATGATTTTTTCACTCACCACTTCAACAACCTTGTATCACTTCCCTTCATTTTCTAGAGAGTAAACAACCCGTTGGAAAATCCTGGCACTAGAATTTATACTTTTGTCCTTCATATCCAACAAAATCTTGCAAGTTTCCTCTGACCTTCCAGATTTACAAAGCTATTTAATGAATATAGAATAAGTTTTCCAAGTAGGGTTTAATCCCTTTCCTTTCATGACATTGAAAATCTCCCATGCTTAAAAAATGTGACCCTGGTTTACCTCCCAAACAATCATTGATGTGATCATTACAACATCAGGTTTAAGGAAGTTGGGAACTACATGTTTTATGGTTGTTGAGTGTCACTTGAAGTGAATTGGACACTTAGATTTTCATGCTTCATGGAAAATCCATTGAGGACATGTCCTAAAGAGGTTTATTTCCCATGAAATATGACACACTTGAATGGTTTTGGGGCATCCCTTCCAAGACCATGGCAAATTTTGAGGGGGTGGATGAAACTACCTAATTGATTATGGATGAGTGTAGGATTACGAGTCCAATTAAAATTGGAGTTTGAGGAAAGTCACCCCAGATTGGGGGAAAGAGTTAAACCATCACTCCTATATAAGACAATTATTAGTTGGGTGGAAAGCATTCAATACTAGAAAAACATAACAACTTGGAGAAGACTAAGACATAGAGAGAAACTTAGTAAAATCCAAGGCATAGTTTTTTTTTAAGGAAGGAAAGTGTGAGTTTGGTATGATTACTTGGATAGATGTTTTATAAGTGTTGAAGAATAGGGTACTACACAAGGTAGACTTGCGAGTTGTGGTAAGGGTTTGTGGGTTTACTTTTATTGAAGAAAGGATGGTGTTCTTGGGTCTTTTGCATCTATGTTAAGGTTGTAGTAGTTGATTGAACCTTACCTATGTAGCTCGTTGTAAACATTCTTCTAAACAAAATTAAGAAAATTATATTAAGTGTTTCCCGAACAAGTGTGTTGTGGCTTCTTTATGGAAAAAACTTTATGTTCATTTTGATGTTCATTAAATGGTTGTGTTGAAGTTACTAAGATATTTTAAACAAAATGGTTGGACGTTTCCTCATATTGTTGGTTTTGTTGTAAAATCTGCTAACTTAATTTGGGCATTGGGTTGGGTGATGTCTGATGTGTTAGGAATAGTTTGGTTATAAGTAATCCTAGGTTGATATCATCACTAGGTTTGAAGCAAGTTAGTGTCACATAAACTAAATTGACGAAAATGAAAAGTTTGGAGGTATTCTCTAGGTGACATAGTGGATGTTACAACATCTTGTATTTATTTAGATGTATTTTTGGTTATAAACCAACATTCAATATGGCCCTCCCTTCTCAAAATTGAATCAAAAAGGTTTACACTATACATATGCTAAATCTTATGGTGAGCCAATGTTCTCATCTTTAGTTTGAATATGTTTGGTCTAAGATAAATCTTTTCTACAATGTTATACCATCGAAGCTAAAGTATGGATGTGGCATTTGGTGTACTAGAATTCAAAAAATAGAATGATCACATTATGAAAGAGATATTTTTCCATATACTCTAAACACATTAGATGTAAGAGATTAATGCTTCATGCAATTAATTTTCCGAAGTCCAAGGTTTAGCTTTTTTTATAGATCCTTTCACATTATTACTTTCCTATAGTGGCATCATTTCTTAACCAATTTTAGTCTTAGCAAGTACAGTCACACATTTCACGCACTTTAGTTTTGCATGCATATGGGAAAATAGGACTACCAATTCTTTTGCTATTAAGAAATTCCAGGATGAATTTCTTTAAGCAAGAATTATCCTCTAATAATTCTTTCGACTTTAGACGATTAATTATTATGAAAAGGTTTCCATGAAGAAAAACATATTCTCTATATACATTTTTGAAATACAAAGAATACTGAAGTTTTTGTCATTCTTTTGACAAACTCAAAATATTGTAAAAAGGTAAATATGAATAGTGTCTAGACTTTATGCCAAGCAATAACACTGCTGGGTTTTGACATATTTGGCATCAAATTGTAGCATTAATTTTGAAATACTGTAATATTTATTCAACTTTGACATGAACCAATATAACTTGGAAAACCATAATGGTACACAATGGACAATGACCCAACGTTCAAGATAGTCAATGATAGCTCCTTTTGGGATGTCATTGACCCTTTTCTAGCATCAAATGGTCAATAAGAAGCCCAAGGAACTAGAAGAAGTGAAATGGTTCTCAGGGGATAGTGAGGGCACTCTTATTTTTTCACTGGAAATTTCTATAGTTTTTTGACATATTTTGAAAGATCATTTGCACAACAATCAGGTGAGGAAATTGAGGCTTTAGGTGAGGTTGTTGGAGTATCCCCTAAGACTTTACAAGGTTTTATAATTTAGTGAAAGATTTCCCAATATTTTACAAGATTTTATAATTCAATGAAAGATTCACCAATATTTTACAAGATTACATAATTGACTAAAAGATTCACCATAAAATTATATACACATTTTATATTATTGATAAAATAACCTTCAATTTTTCTGATGTGTCATGGGGATTCGCCCATTTATTATACATATAAATTTTGGGGGGGTTCTTAAAATCATCACTGAAGGTGACAAGTGTCAGCTGATCCAAGTATTCAGGGAAATGATCTTTGGGAGAATATAAGTGAGGAATGCATGAAAGTCTCGATTTGTCGATTTCCAATGTGTTGATGTTTTGATATGCCGAAGTCTTGAAACCTAGGATTCGTGGGAGCCATTCGATCCAGCAGGGACAGGTGGCAGTTGATTAAGAAATGTCGCGGAGCTGGGTTTCGAGGATTTTGATTTGAGCCACAAGAAAATGTTGTGAAGCGCAAAATCACAAAATCAATATGTGTCATCCAAAACAGAGGAGAACGTGGTGCCTGATCAAATATTTCATGGTTTCGTGGATCGAGAATTCTGAAATATAACATGTAGGAATCCCTGAAAGGCAAAATCCCAAAACACCTTTGGACATAGGCACTAGGTCACGGTCTGTGGTCATGCTAAAGTAATGTTTAGGAGAAGCCTCTGGCCTCCAGTTTCATATAGAGGACTATTTTAGAGTCCAGAGGAAGCATCATAGCCATTGGTTGAGAAGCAGATTTGACTGTCGGTCATATAAGAGATTTCGCTGATTTTGATATCAAGAAATATGAAGGTGAGCCATATGAAAACCATTGAAACACAAAATTTCTGGATTTCATTAGCACATGGTCATGGCCCTTGGTTACATTAAGGAGGGGGTAGAGGAAAGGAGGCTAGCTTCCGAGCCTTGGAGAGCATGCATGTGGTCATCCCCTGAACATTTCGTCTCGGCCATTCTTTGTGGAAATGCAGTTAATGTAAATTGAGTAGGTTGTTGAAACCTCAGCTCAATCCATAAATGGAAAGCATCGAGGTTCTAGAGCGGTCAACCCGTGGTACCTAGGTGGATAGATTTCCCTTCCAGAGCCATACCAATCTGATCTTTCTTCTGACAGAGGAGTGCAAGTGCAGCCTAATAGAAGAAGATATAGACACAAAGCTTTGATTGCTATAGCTAGGTCACACTCCTGGTGTTGGAAAGTTGTTATGAGTATAAATACTCAATTTTTTATATTTTGTTAAGAGTTGATGGTAGAGAAAATCTCCCGATTTCTAAAGTTTTAATGAAACTTTTGGTTTTCTAGCTATGTATTTGTTTTGAGACTTCTTGTTTAATGAAATTCAACTTTCTTGCTCCATCTTATTTGCCTTTGTTACTGAGAGTATTCATGATGATTGATTCACATGAATTGTTGTGACTGTGTTGTGATGAATGTTTGATTGTAATTTTGTTATAATTTCCTTTAGTTTCTCTGAGATTTGAATTTCAAGAAGATATTGTTTTTTAAGTATTTCCTCTTTGGACTACTGGAAGACTTGATGTCCACGACAGACATCTACATCCTTCTCACTAAAGTCTTCATCCTATTCACCCTTACTACAACCTACTGATTGAAGTTAAACTAAGACCTCACCTGCTTGTGTATACTAGTCCAGTTTTCTGAGTTAAGATGATATTTTCTTGAGAATGTGCCCATTTGTCCATTTTATAACAATTTGTGACATAAAATTCTGATGGGTATTGGGCTTACCTCTACCGCAATCTAGAGGTGACTTTTGGTGCTAACAAAATGCACTAGAACTTTCATGAACAATGAATCCCTAGTGTTTCCATGTTCCTGTAGAACCTCCATAATTTATAATAAAATTACATGCATCGAATAAATCACATCGGTGTCATTGCACAACACACACTAGTGCACTTATTTGTCAAAAGGCACTTCGAGGTAGGGTAAATAAAAATAATTACCGAATCAATTTTCATTGTTACAATGCATCCCATGCTTTCAAAATCTCAAGAAAGAACTGATGCTCACCTTTTTTCCTAAGACACCCCATTTTTCAGTGCTCTACACCGACTTGAATAGCTCAATTGGTGGATTTCACACATTTCCAAAATTTGGAAATTAACACAAATTGTCATTTCCTCTCAATGGTGCAATCATGAATTCTTGAGACAAAACATATTAGGTACATTATTTATTACCTTGATATTTTCATTTCCATCCAATCAAAAATATAATTTAGCTTGAAATTGAGAATTGTTTTGGAACCCTAGCGCGCCGAACTGTCGTCCGAGTTGAAGAACCAGACCTCGTTTTTTGTATGCTGAGTGCTCTAACGTCAGAGCACGGCCCCCCGCCTTGATATTATGTTGTTTTGTGTCTCACGGGATTCCTGCTCCACTCACAATGAGCACGGGAGAGGGGGGGAATCCCCCCTCGTACAGCGACATGGCAGCAAACGACAGAACTGGCACCCATGTAAAGAGGCCCGCCTTTGAGCCAGCGGTGCACTTGAGAGAGAAGCTATTTTCCCAGGAACAAAGTCTTGGCAAAGAAATGGAACTTGAACCTAGCTCATCCAACCCTCAAGCTTCCAAAAACTGGCTGCCAGGTAAGTGTATTCCACAATTGGAAAAACCTCCTCTTTATCATATCAAATCGACAAGGGTGGGGGAACAAACCTAGTTCATGATGGACCACGCACTAATAGGAAAATTCCTGGGACTTTGGCCCACCGAGAAAGACCTTGCTCGATGGATAAAGGACTGGTGGAACCCTAAAGGGGATTATGAGGTACAGCTCAGCTCTAAGGGATTTTTTACAATTATTCTATATAACCTAGAAGATAAGGATAGAATATTTGACAACGGACCATACTTCTACAATTCAGCAGGTCTATTTCTAAGGTTCTGGATTGACATATTCATCCTAGAGCAAGAGGACTTCTCAAGAGCCCCGGTCTGGATACGGTTGTATTCCCTGCCCCAGGAATTTTGGCTGGAAGAAATATTAATGGGTATAGGGAACACGGTGGGACAATATGTCAAAACCTCAGAAGCCACGAAGATAAGGAAATACACCTCATATGCCCGTATTTGCATTTACATGGATATCTCAAAACCCCTACCGAGATCCATCACACTGGAATACCAGGACGAGGACTGGAATCAGACAATAGATTATGAACACATACCCTTCAGATGCAGAAAGTGCCATGAGCACGGTCACTTGTTCAGGGACTGCCCCTTGAACGCCTCAGCCCCTAAACCAGCTGACGCCAAGTAGAAGGATGGATTTACCAACGTCACAGGTAGGCGAAAGAACACGCAAAAAAAACAGAACCAGAGTTCAGCTCCAAAGGCCCCTTCCAAGAATTCCTTTGAGGCTCTCAATTAGGTACAGAAAGAAGTGGAATTACAAAACCCATCTCAAGAATCAATGCAAGCGAAAGGTAAAAGTCCTTAAATGCAACACACAACTCATCCAAAGGCAACCACTCAGTCAGCGCAATCAGGCAGGGACAAAGACACCATCATGCTTATTGATGAAACGGATTTGGCCGAAATAGACCTAGAAAAACTGGAGGAGGCCCTCAATCAAAGGGATCTGCAACATCTTCCAGTAGAGCAACTCAGGAAAGTGCACAAAGTGTTCACCGACTCCACGGCAAGATCCACAGCTAGATTGGGTATCTCTTCAGATTCCAACCTTGAGCCCAAGAAATCTACCAAGCAAAGCAAGAGGCGAGGATGCAAACCAACCCAACAACTCATACGGGAGGCAGGGCACATAATGATTAACTTGGGCCAGATACAGAGGCTATCAGAGGGATACCTCCACCCCCCCCCACCATCCTCATGATGAAGACTATATCCTAGAACATCAGAGGTCTGAATGGAAGATCCAAGCAGCAGATCCTTCGAGAAAGTATTAAGGCAGAGAATCCAGATATCTTACTACTGCAGGAAACCAAGTGTGCCAGACGGGAGGTGGAAAGTATCTTCAGGAGCAGCTGGAGAGATGGGGAATTCCTCTATCAGGACTCCATAGGCGCGGCAGGAGGACTGGCTATCCTCTGGAACCCACAAACAGTCACTCTAACTCACCCCTTCTCTACAAAAGATACTCTAATAGCCCATTTCAGAGTTACAGCCTCTTCCACGGAAGGGGCCATAACAAATGTTTATGGACCGCAATCTCTCCAAGACAAGGAGAGCTTTATACAAACCCTTCAATATGTTCAAACCCTCATACACTCGTCACATTGGATCATTGGAGGCGACTTCAATATGATCCTCACTCTGGAGGAGAAAACTGGAGGAATTAAATGGCTGGAACAGGACAGTGGTAAGTTCAAAACCCTTATAGAGCAATTAAATCTGGTCGATATGGAAACCCGAAATGGAACTTTCACTTGGTCCAATAGAAGAATAGGGCCCTAGCATGTGGCCTGTAGGCTGGACCGCTTTCTAGTGTCAGAAGCCCTCATTGAAAGCGACCAGGCAATGGAAGCAAATATCCTACCTAAATTAGGGTCGGACCACTGGCCCATAGTCTTTTGTCTGGACCCGGGATTCCCCACCAGGCCCAAACCCTTCCGTTTTGAAAAGTTCTGGCTTTCTCACCCAGAATTTAATCAGCTGGCACACAATTGGTGGGCCTAGGCAGAAATTGATCATGGCACTCATATGTACAAGCTCCAACAGCGCCTCAAAAATTTCAAACTGCTCTTAAAGGAGTGGAACAAATCCACCTTTGGAAACATCATTCTCAGGAAAAGGGAAATTGAAATCCAGCTTGAGGAACTTCAATGAACACTCATAAAAGGGAGCCGAACTCAGAACTTGGCAAAGGAAGAGGAGAAACTCATAACGAATTTGGAATTATGCAGAGAACAGGAAGAAATCCTCTGGAGGCAAAAGTCTAGAGTCCAGTGGCTTAAAGAAGGGGAACGTAATACTGAATTCTTCCATAGGGCGATGACGCATCGCAGATACATCAATCGCATCACCCAGTTGGAGGATGGACAGGGAAAACCAATAAGAGATCATGATCAAATAGTGGAAGTTCTCACTTCCTTCTACCAAGATCTCCTCACAGAGACCAACACACACAGGGAAGAAGCCATCCAAAAAGTCACTCGGAATATACCCAAGCTGATCAGCTCTGAGAAGAATACGGCATTATCAAGGCCTATTACTCAGTCTGAAGTGGATTCAACAGCAAAGGACATGCCTACAGGTAAGGCACCTGGCCCTGATGGATTCACAACGGACTTCTTCCACCACTGCTGGGACATGATCAAGGAGGATGTATGGAAGGCAGTAGAAGAATCCAGAACTTCCGGCCAAGTTCTCTCTGCTTTGATCGCGACATTCATCACTCTCATCCCCAAGGAGGAACGCGCCACTAACCCGAAGTAGTTCAGACCAATCTCCCTTTGCAATGTCATTTATAAAATAATCACAAAGGTCATTGCCAATCGCCTCAAGCCGATCTTGCCGACCATCATCTCTAATGAGCAATCTGGCTATGTGGAGGGAAGACAAATCATGGACAGCGTCATACTGGCCAATGAGGTCATCCACTCCCTAAAAACACTCAAAATACCAGGTATGCTTATCAAACTTGACCTTTCGAAAACTTTTGATAGATTAAGTTGGCGGTATTTGAGATCGGTTCTGGAATCCTTTGGCTTTGTCAACCACTGGGTCGACTGGATTCTCAAGCTCACCTACTCTGCCTTCTTTTCAATCCTTGTCAATGGCACTCCCTCCCGACCTTTTCGCTCCACTAGGGGCATCAGGCAAGGATACCCCCTTTCCCCCTTCCTCTTTGTCATCATGGCAGAGGGCTTAGGCCGCTATCTCAAAGCGGTGATCCTGGAAGGCTCACTCGCTGGACTGTCACTCCACAATCTGCACCTAGCACCTTCACACAGCCAATTTGTTGATGACACACTCCTCATGAATACCCCCACGGTCAAAGAAACCACTAAGCTTAATTCGATCCTCTCTGATTTTTCGGACGCCTCAGGTATGCTGCTTAACCTGGATAAATCCAAACTCTTTTTCTTTAACACGCCAGCCTCAGTTCAGGCTCACCTCTCCGGTCTGCTTGGTATTGCCAGAAGCACCCTCCCTTTTACTTATTTAGGCATTCCTTTAACAGGTGAATCTGCGAAATCTATTTCTTGGGATAGTCTATTATTATCCATTTCCAATAGGCTGAACAATTGGACTTTCAGACCTTTGAATATTGCAGCCCGACTGGTCCTGCTCAAGTCGGTTCTCCTAGCTCTGCCCACTTATCTTTTTACTGCACTGGCCGTGCCCACCTCGGTCATCAAGGCCATCAGAAGCCTTCAGCGCAATTTCTTATGGAAGGGAAATCAGAACAACAGGAAATGGGCTCTAGTTGGATGGGATAAACTTTGCAAGTCTAAAAAGCAAGGAGGGTTGGGAATCCGAGATCCGGGGAAGATGAACCAAGTCATGGGAGCCAAGATGTGGTGGAGGTGTCTACAACATCCACAAGAACTCTGGGCGAAGATGTGGAAGAAAAAGTAAGCCCCAAACGATCACTTCAACCAACTAATAAGATTTAATGAACAAGTGCACGGCTCCAACATCTGGAACACAGCCTAGAGAAATCGCCCCCTAATACAGTAGCATGCCTTCTGGGAGATAAGAAATGGTGAAAGTGCACTCTTCTGGCAGGACTCATGGCAACAGCTACCCCCTCTTGAGGATATGGAAATCCTTAATAACATCAAGACCAAGCTACAGCAAAGCAGACTCCAGAGGGTCAATGATTTTTGGATCCCAACTCAAGATAGGCAATCCTGGAGGAAATGGAAAACCACTAGAACAGAGCTACAGATTATGGAGGAGATTGACCTTCTACCGTGGCAGGAATGCATGCAATCCCGAAAAATTCCAAGTAAAGAAGGACCAGATGTTCTCAGATGTTGCCACTCCACATCTGGCATTTTCTCGATCAAAGAAGCTTACCATTTGCAAGGAAATCCTCTAAACCAGATCCCCGATTCAATATGGAACAGAGTCTGGCAACCCTTTCTGTGGCCCAAGGTATCCTTTTTTCTTTGGCTCACAGTTCAAAATCGTATGCTCACTTGGGACAACCTACGCAAGAGAGGCTTCACAGGCCCCTCTCGGTGCGCCCTTTGTCAGCAGAACGAGGAAACCATGGAACACCTCCTCAATACCTGCCACTATAGTCAGCAGGTTTGGGACTGGGGCACCCAAGCCATGCGACGTTCACAGAGAAACCGAGGAAGCATAAGGGATACCTTAGTCAACTGGGAAACAATCTCCTTCCACAACCCAATTCTCCAGCGTATATGGCATTTACTCCCGGTCTTTACTTTATGGTCCATCTGGAAAGAAAGGAACAACAGGACTTTCAACTCCAGACAGTCCCCCCCTACCAGCACTTGGGAACGGGTCAAGCGACTCATCCGAGAAACTATTCATAGCCAGCCCTGGTCATATGAAGAAACACAATGCAAGCCCGAGGAAAAGATCATTCTAAAAGGCTGGAACATGCAAATTCGCATACAGCCACAAGGGAGATCCAAAAAAGGGACAGACAACATTCCCACGCACTGGGCCCCACCCCCACCTGGTGTTTTCAAGCTCAACTTCGATGGAGCCTCCTGGGGAAACCCTGGACCTGCTGGCTTTGGGGCCTGTTGACGGGCGAAAATGACCGTCCGTCAATTAAGAGAGTGGAACCGGTC
>CBVK0101220589.1:0-15837 GCA_900067695.1 Picea abies
TCAACCTAACTTTTTCTAGATGCCTTGACTTTTGCTCATGGCTCACAAGGCTTGATTAGGCTCACGGAGGTTGTACGTTCCCCCCTACTTTTGCACTAGTCTGTCTATGCTCACAGAGGTTGTACGTTCCCCTTGACGTTTGCACTAGACTGTCTATGCTCACAGAGGTTGTAAGTTCCCCCTGACTTTTGCATTAGACTTACATAGCATCTCATTCGTCCTAACTTTTGGTTTCACTCACAGAGGTTGTACGTTCCCCTTGGCTTTTGTCAATACCTCACAGGACTGGTTGATTCTCCAAATCTCCCTGGCTAGCCTCAGGGTGGCTCATATGGCCTCTCATTGGAGAATGACTGTTGACGCTGCCAAATTTAACATTAAACACTTTCCTATGCTAACATAAGATGCCAATATATAATAAAGTGCTTATAACATTAGTATGTTCCATCGCTTTCTTTATGGAATTCATTCCTCAATTTCAATGATGGCAATGTCTTGAAATGACCACTAGAATTCAAACACATTACCAAACAACTGTACTAAAAATGGCTTTTATTCTGAGAATTGGTTTTTCAAAGTTTTCTAATATTTTGTTTTTATTTTTTCCTGATTTCTCTTGAAAAATTCTTTGAATTTCTTTGCAAAATGCATTTCTAGAGTCAAACATAAAAAGTGGGATGTGGAATGCATTTCTAGAGTCAAAGATAAAAATGGGACATGTTACCTCACAAACTAGCACCTTTAGATTAAAGTCCAAAAGATTGGTACTAGCATGTGGGCAACTAAGAGGGAGGCCAATGTTACCTCACCAACCCTCTTCACACTTTAGTTTGGCTCTTCTCCAACTCAAGGTGGGCTTCCCTAAGGTAGGATTGCTAAAGCATAGGAAATAAGGGTTCAAGGTGAAATAAAGAGTGGCTTTAGCAAAACAAATGTTGTAATATAGAAAATATTAAGGTGATGGGAGGATCAAGACTAGTGTCAAATCCATTGGGTATATGGAGTCTCTAAGGTCATGACTTATGAGTTATATTCTCAAATAATAAGACAATGCTATAGCCGAAATGAACAAATGACAACATTCTTATATGGTTGTTTATGAATGAAGAAATCTGATTTCAAAGACCGTAATGAAGGAACACTAACAAATGAGCACGAGGTTATGTTTGCAACTTAGAAAATGTAAATTCCAGCAAGTTCTAATTAAGAAGACATAACACTCATTAACACTTTCTAGCAGCAAACATAAAGAGTCCTAAAGGAAAATTAACCACAATTAACTCTTCCTCATAACTATAAATAAATAATAGAGTTACCATATTTAAGCCCTCATGTCACACTTGAAGAAATTGTATTTCTAGCTTCCATATTCAGCGAATTAACATTCAAAAAAAGCACATGCCTCAAGCTTTCCATATCCTTCAAGATATTCAACAAATGCTCAAGGGAAAACTTCCCATCTCCAACCATCCTCTTAAATAGAGAGAGCAAACTCTTTTATAGGTTTGAGCTCAACTCCTTTTACAATAAACAATTAATTGTTTTATTAGATCCATTAGTTCTCCAAGGAATACAATAAAATATTACATTTCGAACCTCCTCAACAAACTTCTTACTAAAAGTAGAAGTGAGTTGTTGAGATCCGCTTTCCTCTCCTAGAAGAAACAATAAAATAATCATCCTCCAGAAGGAAAAACAATATAGTAGTATTCTCATCTAACTAACTCCGTGAGAAATTTCAACAATAATAAAATAATAAGTTAGTTAGGAAGCACTTCCAAAAGTAGCCAAGAAAGTGGGACACATCCTCTAGTTAGTTGAGTGGTTGACCAAGAGACGACTTCTAAAAAATGATAAATTAATTCTCCATAAGTGCACCATTCAAGAGAGAGAATCCACACGTGTGGTTCTAACCAACTTTTCTTGAGGCATGTGCATTATTAACAACGGGACCAAGCCAATAATATAGTAGAGTAGGAGAGGCATCCTTGAAAGATGTGCAGTGCTAACCACCTTGATCAAGCCAATAACTACCTTGAGGAGTACGCCCTTGAAGAATGTGCCGTTGGACGCCTACCACCAAACAATAAATAGCCCATGCATTATGTGTGCCCTTGATAAGTGTGCAAGATAGATCTTTCTTCAACAAATAATATAATAACCTCCAAGAAGAGTGCACCCTAGAGAAGAGTGCCAAGGTGGTTAGATCCATCAAACCATGAGCCAAAACCATCCACTGATTTGCAAAACCATGTGCTGATTTTTCTAAACCATGTGCATAAGAGGAGGGCGACCTAGAGAAGCGTGTACAGTGCCAAGTAGGTGGAGCGCCTCACATGCATGATAGGTGCAATTATCCTGTTAAGTTTGACAAAATCAACCCCTCCAGACAATAATAAAATATGCTCCAAGGTAGTTAAAAACCCCTCGAAACCTGTGCAAGTGGATAGATCCAATGAATATAAACCTTCTCCACTCCATCCTGTTAAGTTTTACAAAATCAACCCAATGAATTCCAAGACTAAGGGGATGGCCCTTCTACTCGAGAAAATAACGTGACCTGCCTCAATATGTGTGCATCAAGGTGAGTGCTTCCTCCAAGGTGCAATCATCCTGTTAAGTTTGACAAAATCAACTCTTCCAATTACTTCACTAAGATGTCTGGAACCATGTGAAAAGGGATAGTTATGACAAGGGTTTCACAAGAGAGTAATGCCAACCATTCAAAGGTGCAAACCATAGTAAAAGCACTCTTTAATCTAACCATCGTAATACGTATCAAGGAGCAAATTATTAACACTTGAAACTTATGGAGACCCTAAGATGATGGGTTCCCACTCCATGAAATTCACTAAGTGTTAAATAATTACTAAGCGAAAACAACCAAACATGCCAACACTACCAAAGAATGAGGGCGCACCATATCATCAAGAGTTTTAACCATTAGGCACATGCTAACTCATCGATTAGACCACCATCAGCACATTGGAATATCTCATTCCACACCTACTAAAAACCACCATAGCACCAAATCCAATCCAAGAAAAACATCATCTCCAAGAAAAAATTTAAGGTGTGTACCCCCAACCCATCAAAAACTTCATGGGTACCATTGTGCAAATCATATCTTGTGATGACAATCACAAGAGTGTTACCCTCATGAAATATGAGTGGGTAACAGGACGTAGAATGCATTTCAAGTTGTTTGAGCCTTGCATCATGTGGTCCCACATTCTGTTTTTGGTAACTAAGGTATTCTGTGGGATAAGCCTTTTGAAGCCATAACAGATGAAACTTCTCTATCAATATGCTGCATATGCTATTCAGTATTCACATCCATTTGTGTGGGCTAACCTGCCACAATGCTGATCTTTTCAGTTTCACTGTGGTAACCTGTCAATCAGGCTGCTAAATCTCTAGTCTGAGCCCTTTGCAAGGGTGCTTCATTACCATCTAATATCTTATTAAGTTTCATTTGAATTTTTTAAGAGTTTGTATGTTTTCATCACTGCAAAAGGTATGCATATGTATTAGCACCCAATGGGTTTTTAGAAGAGATGTCTGCAAGCTTGCTCAACTGCCATAGTAGATATTTGTTGTTGAAGCTTTCAAAGAAGTTACTTCTGGTAGCTATTTTGATTCAGGCCTTAGGTATGTGAACAAAATGATATGAATCATTGAGCCGTACGAACTCTTGAAATTGTTCTTATAATAGAATAAAATGTTGAAACATATATATATATATATATATATATATATATATATATATAATATATATATAATGGTCCAATTGATAAACCATAAAAGGGACATGGTAGTAGAGAAAAAGCATGAATGATCAAAATCATGAGAAGAGGAAAGAGGAATTTGAAAAGCTTAAAGAGAGTATGAGCTATCGGATTTCTATTAATAGAAAGGGTTTCCTTAAGAGGGGTGAAGTTAGAACTTAGAAGGGAAGCAGATTTTGAAAAATAAGGAAAGACACTATGGAAAGTAGAGGTGGATGCATGACAGAAAGTTGTGTTTGATGCTAACATATCATGAGATATAGGCCATCTGATCTGTCCATTGGACGTTTTTGAGCATGCTGTAAGTTTCTGTAGTTTCAATATGTTCTTCACTTTTACACAGTAATATTTTATGCTACGACTTTCTTGGAAATAATCTGTGCCTTAAATCACTAGGAAGCTGGTCACTTTTGCTCAACAGTTGCTCGTTTCTTACTTCCTCTGATAAATATGTTAATACCTAATATATGGGAGAACTTTCTGATACTCAACCAGTATTTTGATATTGTGCAGAAGATCGACCCCTTCCCCCACTGGATAATGGGATTATTGATGTTTATAAAGGGTACTAAATTTTTCCCTTGACCAAAGTGTTACTTTTATACAGTTTTTTGGGCATCAGCCTTTCAAACATGAAACTTTCTTTTCTGCCATGTATATATGTTTTTTGATTTCCAGTTGTCATTATTAATAACATAGAAACATTTTGGCAATCACACAGAGTGGGTAAGCTGCTTAGTCGATACACTGCTGGTAAACTTCCAAAAGCTTTGAAGGTTGTGCCATCGCTGTCTCTCTGGGAGGAGGTGTTATATCTCACAGAGCCAGAGAAATGGTCACCGAATGCAATGTACCAAGTAACTCGTATTTTTGTATCTAATCTAAATGCAAAGATGGCCCAGCGCTTCTGCATCCTTGTCCTACTTCCACGACTTAGGGAAGACATCAATAAAAATAAGCGACTTCATTTCGCATTGTACCAAGCTTTGAAAAAGTCATTGTATAAGCCACCGGCCTTCTTCAAAGGCATTCTCTTGCCTCTCTGTCAGGTATGTGTCAAATATTTTGCAAAGAATCTCTTCTATTTGAAATTGGGGTGTAGAGTTTGAACAGTATGTGAATTCATTTCGGACAAAAAATTATTTTAATGCATTAATTCTGAGAAATATTTTTAAAAGGGAAAATACATTCAGTTTCTCAAAAATCAAAACATATAAGACTTAAGTTCAAAACTTTTAAAACTCATTACAAAGTTGTCCGTTCCTTTTCTTTCCAAGTTCCCTACTTCTCCTTTTCTTCTCCTTCTCGTTTAATGCCTTCCAGTTGAATGAGTTCTATGCTTCTGATGGTATCAGACTTGATTAATATAAGGTTAGTTTTTAGGTTAATATGTGGTGGGGTGATGGGCATGATGCCAGCAACATATGTTGGCAGTGTCAATCACACCATTTAACATTTGTTTCCCTTTCCAAACCATTGTTTAAAAAAAGAAGTGAAAACCTTATTCCACTGGAAAATTCAAACAAACGTGTTCAAGTTTTTTAAAGCAAACGTGGCTACTTTGTTTGAAAGGAAATGATGTTTATTATGTTTTTAACCGTCTTGATGTTTTATTTTATATGCATGGTAGTGGTTTTCATTCGTGTCCAGCACATTATAGTTTGTTATAATTGGTTAACATTGTGGTCCACAAAAGAAATTGGATTGCCTATTCTGATTCATCTCATAGTACAGTAACATGAATTAAACACGAAGACATGACTGTTGCTATGTTTCTTGCTATGGTTCCTGAAGAAAAAATATCTTTAAATAACCCACAGAATCTCAAGAGGGGAATGCCTTTACAAGTATGCCCCTTTCATTGCTTACTGTTTCTGTTAATCACTAAGCTTTCTCCTTCATTCTTCTTGGGATTGAAGATATTTGAGGTGTACTGGTAGTGGTGGGTGCTATAATGACATGTCCAGAAAATGTTGTATTGGTTCATAACTTTTGGTCCATGCTTTGGTTTTTTTGGCTGCTTGTTTGAAGTTGTTTGGTTGTGAATCAGGATTGCCTAGTCAAATTAGCTACATTGATTACGATTCTTGAATTTGTGCTGTTATTTTGAGCTTTTAGAATGCTTTCACACAGTACAAAAAATACGACAGGTATTCATTAAAGTTTGTTTATCTACCTTGAATACATACAATTCCTAGACCAATTCCAAAAATGTTATCCTGAACCTTTACTGAATATAATACTAAGGCTTCGTGGTTGATTGTCTTATCTGTAATGAATTTCTTATCTTCTGTGGGAAATTAAGCTGTGTTGTGGAAGCTTGTGCCTTTTCTGACTGAGAGGGGGTTGTATTGGGTAAGCCTTGGCCATGTAGGATAGAATAAGATAAGATAATTTTATTAAAGTCCAACTATTGACCACAAATAGGTCAAAGGAACTGCTAAGTACAACAGTGTGGAATACAAAGTGGGAGCACAAAGGGTGCTCATATAAAAGCATGATAAAAACAGATCTAAACTATGCTCATTACTATGCTAGATAAGATCTATATTCTAAGACCATGAAATGGAGAAGTAGAGTGGTAACACAGAAACATGCAAGCATTCTTGAGAACCCAATAACAAAATCTTCAGTAGGAGGGGGAATGATATCTTGCATAAGGGGTGCTGATCAACAACCGCTGATGTTCTCTCTCCTAACATCTGAGGCCGAAGTGAAGAAGCTCATGATAGATGACTAATCTGAGGATTTGGAAGATTTGGGGGATCTGGTATGAGATGTGTCTGTTTGTCCAGATGATGTAGCCTTGTTTTGAGACGTTGAGGAAGTCTCTTTTCTGCTAGTGCTGTGTGAACTGTCCTAGGATCTATGGCGACACCCCTATAAGGGACTCATCAGTAAAGCCTGGGGGTCTTTTGGGGTCTCATGGAGCTAACGACCGATGAAGTGTTGCTGTCTGCTTGCCTCTTGGTGCCTTTGTCTGTTAGGAGCACAAGAAAGAAAGAAGTAATCAGCTTGGAGGTGTTCGGTCTGGGCGGGGGTGGTTGGAGTGAGTGAGATCTAAGGCCAAGGGCCTTCCTCATGTATAGGGCCTGGCATTTCTGGTTTGGAAACTGGAAGAAGGTGGAGAGAGAGTTTTGAGCCACGCTGAAAAGATATTGAAATCTACCTCTAATCTTGTAATAGATTGTACATTGGAAGATGAAGTGCTCCTCCCTTGGTTTGATGAAGACATGCTTAAATGGCAAATGTAGGCTTGAGGTTCGAAGCATGCTAGAGGGTGCCTTAAACTTCAGTCCATGGAGGGAGCGAACGGGTTTGCTGCTGGAGGAGAATGGATTGTGGGAGTTTGCTGAAGGGAAAACAATACTTCTAGTTGACCCAACACAAAAAGAAGCCCATCTCAAGAAGGATGTGAAGACAAGGAGGATAATTGTTGATGGAGTCGAAGACCACATCATTCCTCATCTGTTTGGCAAGAAGACAACTAAGGATAAGTGGGAGGCCCTAGTGAAACTGTACCAGTCTGATAACCAGAGCAGGAAGATGCTGCTCAGAAAGAAGTTGAGAAGCACGAAGATGGCTAAGGGAGAGTCAGTGGTTACATACTTCACCAAGTTCACTCAGATTAGAGATGAACTGGTAGTTTTTGGGGAGGCCGTGGACGAGACAGAGCTGGTGAGGACAACCTTGAATGGCTTCACCAAGCAGTGGGAAGTGTTTGTCCGAGGAGTGGTGGCTCGGGAGAAACTCCCTAATTGGGATAGGTTATGGGATGACTTCATCCAAGAGGAGATGAGAGTTGATTTCTCACAGGCTAGCCAATCAAAGAGTGAAGAGGAGGAGAATGTTGCTCTTCATGCGAAGAAGGGTAGTGGAGGAGGTTTGAAGGACATGAGCAAAGTGAAATGCTTTGCATATCACAAGACTGACCACTATGCAACCCAGTGTCCTAACAAGAAGAAGAAGAAGGAGGCACAGGTAGCAGCATCAACATCTATTGAGATAGATGATTTTGCCGAGAAATTCGAGGAGGAATTTTCTCTGGTCTCTTTTCTTTTGAGCAATAGTGTTGTAGGGTATAAGGACATTGGGGCATGGATCGTGGACAATGGATCATCTCGCCATATGACAGGAATGAGATCGGTGTTCCTTAGTGTTTCGGAGACGGGCTCAGACTTGCATGTGAGAAGTGGGGCTAGCACCATGTATGTAGTGAAGGGGGTTGGAAGTGTTGGATTCCAGCTAGAGTCAGGTGGTTCTCTAGAGGTGGTCGAGGTGTTATTTGTTCCAGAGCTGAAGGTAAATTTGCTCCTAGTATCAGCTTTGGAAGATATGGGGTATGCAGTCATGTTCAGGATGGACAAGTACTCATACATTTAGAGGGAGCGACCTTGGATGCAGTAGTGAGGCTTGGCATCAGGAAGGGTAATATGTACAAGGTGTTGGGACAGCTTGTAGTGGGGTCCAAGGGGGTCTTGGATCGTAGATCAGTGATAGAGATTGAGTCTAGTAGACGAGTGGCTTCATCCAAGACTGCCAAGTCTGTTAGCTGGTATAACACGACATTGATGGATGAGGAGAACAAATTATCAGATCAGAGTGCAGCAGAGGTAGCAGGGGGGTCTTCCAGTTCAAAGGGAGCAACTACAACAACAACAACATCAGATTGGTGGGGTTAGAGATTGATTCGGGTGAAGACTTCTTCCCCGCTAAGAGGGAGTGTTAGTTTCTGTAGCTCAGAAGGTGTCTCAACATGGGCCTAAGTGTCCTAGGTATGCTGATGGACACATTAAACTACCCAGATTAGCCTTATTTATTTTTGCCTAAGTCTAACTTAGGAATTCAGAATTTTTTTTGTTTGAGTGCTTTGTGAGGCCCAGTCTAGTGGGGCACATAGCTTAGTGCTCCGTAGGGTCCAGCACTAAGTGGCCAGAACAACTGGGCCGTACTGTTGCCTGTTAGGCTGAGTTTTGGAGGGTCGTACAGCTCCCAGAACAGGGCAGACTTGTGCTGTAAGAATTTCTGAAGTTGCTGTTATAATTTTTGAGTTTTACTGTGTGTAATTTCTGCTGATAAACTTGCTCAAGAAGCTCAATAAAGCCCCTCCTTTGCTGGTTGATAAACTTGCTCAAGAAGCTCAATAAAGCCCCTCCTTTGCTGGTTTTCCCCACACTGGGGTTTTCAGGGTATTTCTGGTGTTGTCCATTTTATGTGCTTGGTTTTCTGAATGTGCTTCTGCTGCTATTTTGGTTAAATAACTCAGCTGTAATATTTATGCATAATTTTTCGAGTTTATATCAACATTGACTAAGTTCTGGTTCGATAAAATTATTGGCATAATATTCCGGTTTCTGAGTTATAGGAAATTAACACATCTGCACTCATATTTTCTTCTTTGTAGGGTTGCTTCATAGGATACGGTTTTTTCATGCACAGATTTCACTGCTTTTTTTTCTTCAACAAGAACCTCTCGTTCTTGTATAATTCTCCAAGATACGGAGACTCATTTATGCTTGTTCTTGAGACACGAAGTTGTGCTACACAAGCACTCATGAGAACCCTTCTTTCCTACAACAACTTGCACTTCATAAAATTTCCACTAGCTTGAAACAACAAACAACCCTCAAATGGTCAGATCTCTTCTCCAGTGGCCTTCAATGAGCATGGTTCTAGCAACATGAACACACTGCTTTCTTCTTCCCACAACAACAAATCATGCGATTGTTTACACCATGAAAGCCATTCATCTACACATCAGCTAAAAATGTATTTTTGTCTTGAATTGGCAGAACAACCAAGTGCAATATTATCCATTCCCAATAACAACTAAATGTACAAAACAAAAGAACTCTCTGCATTACATAAAAACATTCTTCTCTCTCTTTGATGTTATCTAATTCTCTACTCCTATGAGAATTAGCCTTCAAATGAATCGATACTCGAGGTCCTATTGTGAGAGATTCGAGCCCGTTTTGTCTCTGATACCATGTTAAGGAATATAAATGATGGAGAGGGTCGGTTTTTCAACAAGACTTCATATATTACTCCATGAGCATAAGCTTTATTACAATTGTATTTATTGGCATGAAGGAACGACTACCTCCGTCCATTTGACATCCATCTAACCATGTGACTCCAACGACCATATCTAATGGTCTCCTGTGTGACTCCAACTAAGAATCACAACTACCACTCTCAACTACCATATGAATAACTTATCATAACTTGGACCATCAGGTCATACACACATTAACCCGTTCTTGCAGAAACATACAATAAGAGTAGGATTTATACCCAACACTTGGTGTAAAGGAAAACAAAATTATCATAGGGGGGGGTGGAGGCATGTAATTAGAATATTGAATGCCCGTTTTTGTAAAGAGAGGGACATTATAAAAATAGAATATGTGCTTTAAAAGCAAGCACACACACATGCCAAAAAGCTAAAAAGCTCTAAAAGATATTATAAGATTGGAGTCTATTATAGGCTAGGTTAAAGAATGCTGAAGATCTGTTTATATATTTAGTGACCAATTTTGGAAAATTTTTGTAGTATAAATATGATTATTTTGCAATATGTAGACATCAAAATGAGGGGATTCTTTCTTCAATCGTAGGCCTTGACTCATGGTTGTGTGATCTAATTTATCGGATAAAAGCTAGCATAAAGTTCTTATAACGATGCACATTTCTACAAGTTTGAAAATATATAGACAATTTTGGAATTCACAACGTTTTCCAGTTTGCACAGATAATCATGTTAACATAGGATGAATACGTTTTTGTTGCATTTTGGATTAGACTTTGATTACATATAGGATTTGACTTTGTACATGGCATCTAGAATTGGACTTTGATTCAAAATTCTAATTTGTAGGGATAAAGTATGTAAACTGTTGATGTCATCCAAACATTTTTTGTGACTGGCGGAATCAACAACTAGTTGGGCACGTACTCGTGTGACATGGTATTGTGTTATCCGACTGCTACCACTATAACCTTCAGTTGTGCCCACAATGCCCCATATGCGACACACAAGGTAAACTAGGGTTTCGAACCAGTGACTTCACATAATGGAGTGCCTTAACAACACACTCCATCACCGACTGCCCTACACCCCGAGGGTATCATCAAAACATTTTAAGAAGTATTATATATAAACAATTGCAATTGAATATTGGAAGTGACCATTGAATTGGAAACCTTAAAATCATGTTTGCATGGATAATCATGTTAACATAAGATGAATAAATTTTTGTAGCATTTTGGATTAGACTTTGAATTTGGTGTCTAGAATTGGACTTTGATTAAAAAATGTAATTTGAAGGGATAAAATATGTAATTTGTTGATGTCACGAAAATATTTGGAGAAGTGTTATATATAGACAATCACAATTGAATATCTGAAGTGACTTTTGAATTGGCAACCTTAAAATTTATCCTGTATTTAATGCAAAGTTATTTCAAGATTATTACTTAGTAGTATCACCATTAACATTGTGAACACATTAGAACTAAAGAACTATACAATGCAATTACTTTTCACTACAATGCAACGTAACAAACATAATAATAACAATTAGGATAATGAAACATCAAGGTTCACACACCCCTTTTCCTTGTGACTAGTCAATGTATATTTATACATCATTAGGAGGCTTCATTGTAAACACCATTCATTATTCAATCTTATATTACATATTTGTATTTATATCTCTATCATTTTCATAATAAACAAACACTATTTATTATGTTGTTATTAGAGCCATTGATTTGGCCAAGTCATGGGTTAATTCTGTATCTCATACCAGTGGATCAAGCTACCCTCTTCACCTTTTAGCCATCAGACAATCTGTAAACATTATTATTGTACAACTGCCATCATTCATTGACAATTCAATTGTTGTTGCATACAATCACCGCCCTTTGCATAGTCCTCGCCTCTCGTATAGCCATTGTCATCTTCCGTATGATCGCGACCTCTCTCATACAATGACCATCCTCTTTGNNATGCCTATTTTCTCTACCATACAATTGCCAATCTCTCTTGTACATTTTTCTCCCCATGCTCCTATCTGCTAAACTAGTTATTGTTCTTACTATATTTGCCCACCAAAAGTCGTGCCCCCTAACATCATCTTTAATTTTTTCTTTTGCAAAGATGTATATCAAAGTCGGCATGTATTTATATAAGAATACCTCTTCATAAAATCAATTTCAGAATATATTAAGCTTTATATATATAGGATATAAGGTTAATTAAAGTGTGGGTTTCACTAGGAAGAAGACAAACACCAGAATGGGTAATAATGTTGAATTGCAAGTAGATGTTATTCATTGTAGAGTTCAAGTCAACAATGCAAGGCATTGTCTCAGTAACATTTAGAAGCGACAAAGAGAATTGGGGGACAAAAAAGTATTGGGAGACAAAATTGACATACTAATAGAAGATTCCAAAAAACGATGGATATACCTAATAAGAATGAGAAATGATGACAAGGATGAAGCATCAAAGATAATTAATGATCATAGAGAAATGATTGAACAACTATATGGAAGGGTAGATGTGTTATCGATGTAACTCTTAAATTCACCAAAGATACAAGATAGCACTAGTTATCTAAATAAAATCAAAATTGAAATACCTAAATACGATGGACAAACGATAAAAAGGCTATCACGTGGGTTAATAAGATCGAGGGAATTTTTGCTATGAACCCATCTGCAAACGAATTAGAAAAGATATCGAACGAATTAGAAAAGATATCGATGGCATCATTACACTTAGAAGGTGATGCTTAGGATTGGTTCACATGGTGGTCGAAGAAAACCAGTGGTTTCTTAGTAATTGGAAAATGTTCATAGAAGATCTTCTTAAGAAATTTCACGACGATGAAGAAGACGACATTTTAACTAGATTCGTCCATTTACAACAAATGGGGACAATGAATGATATACCCATGAATGGGAAGTCTTAGCAACTAGATTTATTGAAGTTATAGACAATCAACCATTGAAAATGTGTATTCTAGAGATTAAAATCGATTATATGCAGTGAGCTTAGGTTATCAAAACCTTGGAATTTGGCCAAAGATAGAATAATGGCAAAGATGATCAAAAGGAAGCTCATTAGTCAACAAAGGGTAGCCTCTAAAGCACTATAGAAAACAACTAGTTATAGTCCACCATGCTATTACAACAATACTAAATATCACCACTTAGAAAGGGACAAAAGGAAGGAAAATAATTCTCACATATGTGGTAAGAAATGGATTCTGGGACATCAATGTGAAGACAATTCACTACACTATTTGAAAATAATGGATGGGAAGTGTTATTGCATGATTTGTACTTGTGCAAAGCCCCACTACAAGTTCTCAAATCTTGCGTAACTACAAAAGATCCTACCACTGTCACCTTAGTAAGAACTTCCCATGTTTTAGTGATGGAGGAGGTCCACCACAAGGGAGGCTTCCTTGGTGACCTCAAGGGATCAAAGTAGCAAGTGTAGTAGCCAAGCCTACCACCCCCTCTCTTGATCACCGAGTAAAGGTCTAGGTCAAGGAAAGATAAGAGGTATAACGTTGTTTGAGTACCAGCCCGGAACAAGAACACTTTATAGCATGTAAAGGATTATTTCCAAGTTCAAACAAGCAATAAATACCTTCCAAAGACACTAGACCAAAAAGTTGCCATGGCTGTTATAAATTTGCAGCAATAAACAGTAGTGCAACAACAGTAAATAAATTATAACAGCAGCAAGAAATATTGATCAGAAATGCAACAACTAACAAGGAAAACTAAGCATACATCCACTAGATTAATATCCAATTGTTAGATGCAATTTTTGACTATGTTAGGCCACCAATAGATGAGTGTATGCAGCAAAATAAAGTATTATCAGGTGGGTGTATTAAACTTTTGCAACAACAAGAAGTTTACTAGCAAGTTAGTCCAAGTTAGTGTTAGCAATGTTAGTAGAGAGCTTAAGAGAGTTGAAAGAGAGTGTTTGTTGATCAATTTCACCACAAGAGAGCTATGTAACCGGTGCCTTAGGGCTATGAAGTCTTTATAACAACAAATGCAACAATACTTGAAGATTAAACTAGAAGAAACCAAGAGGTAGGGTTTAATCTCTAAGGTGCTAGCACATTAGGGCCTTATGGTTTAAACCTTGAAGAGAAGGATTGCTAGAGTGCAAGCACGTTTGGGCTCTAGCAATATTTTCTCCCTTCTTAATGCTTCAACTAGGTCAAAAATCAAATGTCTAGGGCTAAAATCCTAAAGTGCTAGCACTTTAGGGCTAAAATCCTAGAGTGCTAGCACTTTAGGGCTTTAGGATGCTAACCCTAGCAAGGATACTTCATCAATTTTGGACAAGAATAACCTTGTGAGGAGGAAGCACTTATGCTCCTCTCTTAGGGTTTTACCAAGCAAGACGTCTAGCACAAAATAGCGAAATTCACCACGAAACATAATAACATAAAGATAAATTGCAGAAATTCACTTACTTTAGCCAAGATATCATGAGATAAAAACCCTAATTGCAGAAATTCCTCTCCAAAATCAGCAAAGACACTCCACAATTGATCCTCCAAGCATAGCGCAAGAGCAAAAAATGAGCTAGTAGCCCAAATAGGGCGAAAATTTCAGAAGTATTCTCTCTCAAAGGAGAGTTGTGATGAAGAAAAATGAAATGAGAGGGTGGCCTATTTATACGAGGCCCCCCAAATCAATTTGTCCACATAAGTTTGTCAACTACAAATTAGAAGAGGGTCGACCCCTTCATTTGCCTCTACAACATGCCAATAATGAAAAGTACATAAAGTAAAACCCTAAAAAGGGTGACGTCATGCTCTAGAAGGGTGACGTAGGGCTGAAAATGTGATGTCTAGTCTCAAGGAGTGGAACGTTGGGCCTCCAAAGGCCATGTGTCATGCTCTAATGTGTAAAGGTGCCATGCCACGTGTCTCCTCAAGTCAAACCACCTCCGAAACCACACCATCCATCAAACCCTAGCCTCTAAGGTGATGTCAAGGGATAGAGGGTGACGTCATAGGCCTCCAAAGGCCACGTCCAAGTGCAAGAGGGGTGCAATCTCGTCCTCTAGTGATGCCAAGGTGCCTCCAAAGGAAACATCCTCCATCCTCCATGCACAATAGCTCCGAGGTGCTCTGCCCAGCTTGTGGGCTTTCAGCGCATGTATGTGGCACAATGGCCAGCCTGCTCAAAACCAAGCCCATCTGTCCATCGTCCAAGGTTCCAAGGATGTCAGAGCCACTATTTAAGGGTGTTGAGTCACCAGATGATTCACTACTCTCCATCACACGTGCCAAAGTTCTGCAATAAGGCACAACATCCCATGCACAACCTAGGATGCCCCTCAAAGAACCATGTCAGGGCCATTCAAAACAAAGCAGAATATAAGACAAAGTAAACCAATGTTCATAAGACACGTTAGTCCTTAAATCATGCAAAGTAAATTGATGTCTAAGATACAAGCCATGCAAACAACTCACCCTAGTATCTCCTTCAAGTATCACCCAAGCCCAAGACCTTGTGAGGGTTACCGAGTTTAAGTATGGGAGGGCCTTCATCTAGCGCTATTAGGTGTGCCACCTAGATAGGAAATAAATAACCCAGGTAGAGGGATAGGTCTCGAGAGTGACAAGGTAAAGTAAAAACCCATCAAGAGCAAGTGTAAGTGTGATATGGGATTAGGCTTACTTCACGGCTTATGTTATCCATTTCTCTGAGCGCCTTTGTAGAGGTGTCACTTGCTTTCTTGAAATACCCTTTCCTCAGTACTTTTTACATTCCGAACCCCCTATTTGCCTTNNTGTACCCAGTTATCATTTGCAAGTCCCTTTTATAAGGTTTGAAGCTTCATTCCTTTATATTTTACTGGGCAATAGTCTTTTATAATTGGTGCATTCATTCACACCTGAAGAGGGCCGATTACCATTAGAAGGGGTAGAGCTCAATCTGGCATGAGGCTTTTATGATGGCCTTTATAATTCATTCAACAAATATATATATATATATA
>CBVK0101220591.1:0-35868 GCA_900067695.1 Picea abies
CAAAAAGGGACCCAAAAGTGGGCCGAGATTCTGCAATCTCCGCTTCGTCTGGTGCTCCATCTTCGACAGGCTGTCAAAGTCCCAAAAACAGTCAAACATGACCAAGATTATCCCAAAACTTGGTCAAGGGCCAACATTTTTCACATAAGAGGGAGAAATATCTTAACTAGGTTATAATCTAACCTAATTTAAACTACTAAAAAATAAGGAAAGCTAAAAGGTCCTAGAGGAAAATAAAAACATAAAGTGAATTAGTTCGGGTTAGGTCCTACTCTATGTACTCATATAACAATCTACTTGTAATAACCCTAGGTTGAACCCGAATTGTAAATGTACGCATGATTTATAGGCTGGTGAACAAGGATGTTTTGGGCTAGTGTGCCTTTATATATATGTTTTGAGGCCACAATGCATGTGTGATTTAAGCCAGGGAACTTATGAGTTGAAAGGATAACAAGCCTAACAAATGTAATATATAATCACACTTGGATATATTAATAAAATACATCACTACTATAGACCAAGTTAGACAAAAGAGTATGGTTGCTAAGACTCGACGAGAGGGAAAGGGGTATATGAATTGAGAGGAAAAGGGGCTAAGTCAAGGGCGCTTAAGCCAAGTAATAAAATAATATTATTCCTAATTCCTAAGTCTTACGTAATTTTTTTTCCCTAAGTTCCTAAGTGGGGGGAAAAAATCACCAAGTGGAGTCAAAGGTAGTTCCTAGAGTGACAGGTGTCAAGATAGGAACATGTATACAAAATGTGGGGAATTCAGTGTATTTCTCAGTCTTTCCAATCATTCACTCATTCCTTACATTCCATCATCCGTACCATTTCCTAGAGAGGGGGGGTTGTGAAGCTTATTTTTACCCAGTAAACCCTTGGTGGTTTGGGAGGAAGAAGCATGTTGTTAGGCATGTGGAGCATTCTCTTTGGGTGAAAAAATTGTTAGGATTAGGTGTCCCAGTGTACAATCCTAGTGGTTGTCAAAATCTCTAAGAGAAACCTTGTGTTCCAAGTTCCATAGAGCTTTGAGACTTCCTGGTTGGCTTGTTGTTGAATCCCTGGAAGGGAAGTGGGATAACCAAAGGATTGCTGAGAAGAGAAGAGATACATTTCTTGGGGTGGGACATGTTGTGGGGAATGAGAGGATGTGGGTAGGAATTGTTGCTGGAGTTGGTACCTGGTCTTGTCCTTTATTGTGTTGTTTTTCAAACCTTAGTTTGTATTAGGTATCCTTTTCCATGGTGGAGTCATATTCCCATCTTGGGGGTGGCCTACTGTTGAGAATGTATGAACAAAAAAGTCTATGTCTGGGAGGAACATCTAGGGTCTGCAGTCAGTTGATGGTTTTAATTAAAAGATAAGTGTCTTTTTTGTGTTTATAATGATTTATGTGTGGTTGATTATGTTAACTTTGTTATGGTATATTTGTATATACTTATGCACACATTTTATGTTGGTAGAATTGCATATTCATTTCATATGCATGCATGGTAATTAATAAATGGTATTAGAGAAAAAACATTGTGTGGCATGTCTCAGCTTGGAGGTTGGGGACATTACACTTCCTCCAACAAAATAAAGTAGGACACACTGTTGGGCTCCGGTTTTATAACATTTTCTTGCTGGTTCTTGAAGATATTGTTTACTCTCCTGAAGTCTTTTGTTAAGCAAATGGCATTCTTTCTGTGCTATTCATATTTTGTTACACATATATGTTCCATTGTATACAAAAATCATGAAGTGCTTCCAAAACCACAAATGAGCGAAGAATTCAACTATAAATGCAATAATAATCCTCTTCTGCGGAGAATATCTGAACTTTGCAAAAATGCAGGGTGTTGGCTTGTAGTGGATAATACTTATAAGTATTTTATGTATGATGGGTTGAAATATACTTGTAGATTCTCCACACATTATCAATGTATTCTCTTTTTCTAAAGATTATGGTATGATGGGATGGCGAATTGGATATATAACATATCCTTCTGAAGTCGAGGGCCTTGGAGCACAAGAGAATATCCCAATATGTGCTTCAATCATTGGACAAAAGCTTGCTCTGTATTCACTGGAGCTTGGCCCTGAATGGGTGAAGGAAAGGGTTTAAAAACAAAGATATAATTTTGGATGCACTGTCACCTCTTGGTGCAAATGCTGTAAAGGACGGACAAGGAGCAATTTATCTCTGGGCAAAGTTACCAAGTGGTGCTTATGATGATGTTGAAGTGGTTTGCAAAAAGACATGGGGTTATTGTTATCCCTGGTAGTGCTAGTGGAGGACCAGGGTATGTTTGTGTTTTATTTGGTCCTAGGGAATGCTTTCTTCTTAATTTTTCAGGTAGAAATATCTCGACAATATTATTCAAGATGTGCAAATTGTTAAGGTCATCATTTACTTCAATTTCTGGGGTTATTGGGCAATATGCAAAATGCCAGCCATTATAAATACCAAGATAAGTTTGACTCTGAACAACTAAACAGAGTTCTCTGCGATTTGAGGAGGAATCACTATAGTTGGGCCTTTCCTTGACATAATAGTTGGCACCCTGTGCCACTTCATAAATCTGTGCATGTATAACGCAGGGGGGAAAACTGTTTGTTAAGCATGACACAGATAAAGGCAATCTTTTAAATCGAAATATGTGTGATGGACTTTGAATCGTTGGTTCTCAATGAGCACTCATCAAGTATTTAAATTCATGCATGTATAACGTAGGGAAGAAAACCGTGGCAATCTTAAACCGATTGATTATGTAAAACGTGTCTCATTCTCCAGTGATACTCTTAAAACCGTTTTGTAACTCCTTGTTTATCTAGGGCGCAAAGCCATGCATTGTAACTGATCTGAAACGTTATATAAGGAGCTGCTATGCTCGAGAAGGGGAGGAGAGACGAAGCATAGATTAGATAGAAGAATGGAGATCTCCAGACACTTGTACTGTTCTTATTTTCAATAAAATAGTTAAGAGTTCCATTAATTCGACTTCTGTTATTCGCAAGTTTGCTGTGAGTCATTTGTTTTCCAGTATGCTTTGATTTAAATAATGGTCTGTTGACAGAGAAGGCAGGGCCCCCTTCGATGGAAACAGAGCTGTGTAGATTGCATTTACAATAGACTCCATCTCCAGATTTGAACATCATCTTTCAGCCATTTTCTCATTGGTTTAATAGAACAGAAGTAGCATTTCATTTGATTGCAATAGAGGGTTTAGTATTTCAAGATTCAAGTTTAGATGTTATCCTTTCAGCCATTGATTAACAGAAATAACATTTCCTTTGATTACAATAGATAGTTTCATTGCATTATAAAATAGAAGGTTGCTGAGTTGTGTGGAGTAATAAGTAGCAGAATCTTAATTGTTTTCAGTCATCAGTGTGCAGTAGACCTTTTACATGCATATACAGAGCAATTTTATGAAGTTAGTACAGGTTAGTACAGAGTAGTGCAAAACAAGTGCAAGTCAGTACAGAGTAGTGCCGAACAAAGTAAAGTACAATAGCTTCTTTCAACAAGTTTATTTTAGCAGTTCAGAGATTAGTTTGGCATCCTTTAAACCCCCTCTTCAGCCCTGCATTTCCTGTGCTGTGCTGGTTCCTCTAAGTCTACCTTCCCGGGTTGACAATTAAATGTTGATTAAGATGTTATATATCCAGCTCGACACACACTATCAAGCAAGCAAGTCATATATACAAATAAAAATCATATAAGATAAATGTAGTATGATGAACCATCTACTCTTGTTTAATAAGGTTACCTCCTTACCCATAGATCAATGTCAAAGCTTCCCTAGATTAGGAGGTATTATATGAATGGATGAAACTACTGTAGAAACAAACACCTCAATTAAGAAAATTGAAGTAGCTAATGAAGGTATAAGCCAAATGGATAGGAAAACACCAAGTGGAGCAACCTCCAAACAAATGGAGGGTCAATAGATATTGGTAGTCCTAGCAAGCTTTTTTTCTTTACTCCATTTTTTTTCTTCATCTTCCTCATAACTCAGGAAGAACAACTTTTTGGCATATAAATTTAGTTTCCTATCTTCCTTATCCCCAGGAAATCCCACGGGTAGCCCTGAAACTCTAATAATAATAGGTTCATTAACTTGGATTTCCAAACCTCCCACTAAGGTGATGTACTCTTGGTTTTTGATGTGTTGAAAATCCAATCCAAACTCCATGAAGACACTATAATCATAATCCAATAGTCTATTGAAATATTCCATCTAATTTGATTGTTGGAAGATATTCACTACTTCAGGGTTATTGTATAATCTTGAAGTCTCGGTGGGTTCCCTCCAATTGAACCCACCCCCTATATTGTAGGTTTTTGTGTTGGATCACTATGTTTCTTACTCTATCTATAATCCTAGCTAAATCACAATTTTTATAGTGGAAACAACTTCAACATAAAACCTTACTCTTCAATACTTTGAATTTAAGGGAAAATCGCAATAGAAATCATAAATTTGATAGTGGCAATAGTTTCAACACAAACCCTCCTTAAACACCTCAAATTTATGAGAAAATAACAACGAAAATGACTTTAGTGTCTCAATAATCAGCTTCCAAGAATAGTACTTTTGAAAATGGCAATGAAAATGTTGAGATTTTCAATAGTCAACTTTTTAGAACCAGGGAAAATTTTAAGCATCCATACTTATCTAAAATTGTAGAGACCTTAGCGAATATTAGTAACCCTTAAAATTCCAACCATAAATTGTTTGGTGATATTTTTTAAAAGAACATCAAATTTACAATGATTTTATATAGATCGTAAACATTTTTGGTGATCTTTAGAGTAAAATAATCTTATCCTATAGAATTTGGGTGAATTATTTTAGAAAAGATGGAAGTTGGCAAATATTTTTCTATAGAAAAAAATGGAAAATTAGCCCTTAGATGAAATTTATCCCCTAAAACTTTCCTTGCTGAGAACACGATTCTTGAAAATGACTAAAATATTTCTTAGAACAAGCTTCTTGAGAATGGGAATAAACTTCAAGTTTTCATACTTCCCTTCAGAGATAGGTTTCAAAATTGGTAGTGTAAACAAACTTTAGGTTTCAAACTTTACATCTAAGATAGTTTTTGAAAATGACTATAACATCCCCCAACTTAACTGAGGAACATTACTATGTGGAATACACATAAAATAAAAAAAAATTCTTCTAACTAATTTCCTATAGCTTACCCACTATGATTTATACACATTTTTAACTAGATTTTGATACCCAAAATGAATTGCATCTACAATATTATGAAAGAACATAAATGCATCTAATAAACTCATTAACAACAACAGATAAAAAATTCCTATACACATAGTTAAGCACATCAATTAAACTCATGAAATAACTCAAAAAATAGATAAACACTTATCTTTTAAAATACTTGTGCAACCAGCTTCTTAGGAAGGACATTCCACCCAACCATAGACTTGATGTTCCAAATCTTAACAACAATTCACCCCCAAGCTGGGGCTAGGAATCCAAAAAAGAAGGGTGCATCTCACAGTCCAGACACAATGCAATATCTTACAATCCATCGGTATTCTCCTACCGCTATCTGAAATTTCCTCCAGCTATCTTCCTCTTGAGCTACCTAACCCAAGGAATTTACCCCTTCACTTCTCTCAGTCCATAATATGTCCTATTCATTTATCATGGTCTCTTTGGCACAAGTAACCAATAATCTCTCTGCTGGGAACTCAAGGGAAATCACTGCCAAGTGTTGGCGACGAAAGTCGCTCATGGATTGCAGCAGGGGCAGAGCCCGACGCCCATCAGTTTTTATGTCACGATAGTTTTAATGGGTGATCAAATGGGTAGAGACTCGGGAAGATATCACTCAAACTCAGGGACTGGGTCCCGCATGCGAGGAATAAAGGAGGTCTTGATCTAACTTCAGTTAGTGGGTTGATTTGAAAATGAGCAGTTTGAAGACTTGGTGAGAGGAGTGGACAAACTACCTCAGGCAATAGGCCTTTCAGTAATTTGGAGAAGAAAAACTCTGAATGCGAGATCCTCTGGTTCATAGCTTCAAGGAACTGAGAGGGGGGACTTGACTGGATTCTCCAATTCCAAGTCATTCAGTGCTAAGAAAATCACAGGGACCGATTAGAAACAATGCAACTGTTACAGTGATCAAACTCTACATCATCCTATAACAGTTACAACTCGACTGGATTCTCCAATTCCGAGCCATTCTAATACAATTTAAACAAAGACGCGAAAGAAAAACTGACATTCATAAGACAAGAAGTCTCAAGAGTCTAGACATAACCAGGAAAACAATGCTCCATTAAAGTTTACCACCGGGAGCCTTGCTCAACCATCGATGCTTACAAAAATGGCGAAAATGCCTACATATACTCAAAAACAACCACAACAACAAAAAACAAGACGCTGCATTAAAAACATTGCGTCTGCATGTCTTCTGACAGTCTGCGCATGCAGACTCTGGCCGATCGTGCACCCAGGACTTGGTGTCCCTTCGACCAAATTCGGACGGCTATTCTTTGTCAGACGCCACCTTAACTGCACATGGCTCCTGCAAGGGAAGTAGCTGAGCCATTAAGAGCCAAGCTAGCGTGTGAAGACCTCCTTGGCGAGTCGAGGACTCGACGTGGCTTCCATGAATAGAATCAGTACACAGGACCTTCTCGGGTAGACTTTCAACCAGAACATCCATACTTTGCAATTAATGAGTGAGGCGAGGTTTCAACCACCCTCTCTCTTCTTCATTCATACCTAGCAGGTACCGGGATTTAGATCACGTCAAATTGATGTCTGGAGAACATAATGCCCCCTCCCTCTGAAACTCAATTTGACGCTTTTGGCCTCCCTTTTGTACAGAACGATAAATGCTAGCGCCCATCCTCCAGGCCTGCTCCTTGTGACTAGACGCCAAAACCAAGGGCCCGATTCTAGGCGCTTTCGGCATTTCGGGATTCGAGGTTTCGAGAGGTGAAATGACGAGGATCACTTACTCCTCGAATTCCCGAATGCCGACATGGCATGGATGTGCGCCGCGTGTCCTTAAGATAAATGGCCAAGGTAGCATCCGCTATTTAAAAGGGGGCCCACTTCATCCATAGGGTCGCTTGACGTGACCTGGTGCTAAGACCATGGGCTTGGCTCCAAAGGTGCTTTCGACGTTTCGCCGATCGGCGATTTCAGCTGTAAAGAATGGGAGGCTCCTTGTCTCCCGAAACACCGATCCCTGATACACCGACTGGCCACCACCTGTCCCAATTGGATCGGATGACCCAGACTTGCCCTAAACTATGGGTGCTACCCTTCATGCTAAATCCCGGGCAACTTGACAGCCCCGAAAACCCGATGATCGTCGATCTACTTCATCAATTGATCCTTGCCATTGAAATCAGACTGCTCGCTCGCTTGATTTTAAGCCTGAAATGGAATTCTTCTTTGAGCTGCGCTCGATGCTTATGGCTGCGGCCCTTGAATAAAACACATCTGATCGGCTTTCAAACCCCACTTCTATGCATTTACACCAGAGGCCTAAAATCAGAGAGGAGAATACCCCTATACAAGAAATTTTGCTAACATTAGGCTCCATGGGGGATAGAGTCATCCCTGTGATGCTCTAAGAACTCATTTTGCAGTTTCAGTGCCTTACTGTTGGGCTATGGAGTCAAGCTCAAAACACCCCCTGCTGAAAATACAGGCCGAAAAAGTAAAAGTAAAACAAAATAAGATACATGCTCAAAAGAGCTTATTTATATACAGTCCTAATGCTAATAAAATATTTTACATGGGCTAGGTGAAAGAAAACTTCCACCATAGCCATTCAAGCAGCTTCCTGGATAGAAGCTCCTTCCTTCTATCGATGATCACCAGCAGATAGTGTAACCGTGACAGCAGAACGGCTACACTCTTCAACTTCTTCTCACAAGATGAAGTTGATATGAAATAGGGTGGCTCCAAGGCATAAAGGACATGCCACTCCATGTATTCGCTGACAGGGTTATAGAATGAGTGGCGAATTTCAGAGAATTGGTGATAGGCAGCCTCCTCTGCTACAGAGTTGCTCACATGTGGTTGAATATCTTTGATAAGCACAGGTGAGTGGACAACTAACGTAGGCTCATTGATCTCAGGTGGTAGCTACTCGCTAACTGTCTCTGGAATGAAATATGTGCTCAACTGTTCCTTTGGTTCCTTTTCCTCTTCATGGCTCTCCCCCGGGTCAGATTCGTATTCATCATAAATAGGGACCATGGGGTGGTTCTTCTTGCTGACTGGCTCTTTAGTATCTTCATAGTGATCAAATGCAGGATAAGCTTGTTGCTCATCATCACTATAATATACATCAAAAAGGGGTTGTCCTTCATTTATATGACCCTCCTCCAGAACAATGATCCCATCGAAAATTTTTCGTTTCAGGGACAGTGGGACCTGCTCCTTCTGGTTGCTCATACATAATCCTTTTCTCTTTAATCCTAGGTAAAAATATATCGTGAGAAACCCCCTGGGGGAAAAGAGAAGAAACCTCTTCCACAAATAACCCCTCTTTTAAAAAGAGGGGGTCTTCGTCATCATGAGAAGAGCTGCTAGGAACATCTGCTTCAACCCGATATCCAAGTGAGTCATCTACCATGGACCACATTTTCTCTATAAAATCACAATTTCCACAAGAGGCATGTTGATCATTATGAACATCTAAAAGAATAGAGGCATCTGATATGATGTCAGATGCTTCTGTTCTAGGGCTAACACAATTAATATCATTCAACACCTCCATACTTTCCTGGCAAATGCTTTCCTCCATAGTAAAAGCTTCATCATGGCCCTGTTCTTCAGGGCCAGCAAAGGCTTCATGAAGTGAAGAAAACTCCTCACAACAGTTTTCAAACAAACAGTCAGTTGGATAGTAGTATTTACAAAATGAATTGAAAGCTGTATGAAAACCTGTTAAAGAGTGGATGCTCGCAGCAGGAAGAGATCGACACCACTCAAGAGCAGCTCCCTTCAATGAACACCTGAAGTGCTTAATCCAGACATCCTCATGCGTGATATTGTGTCGGTGAATAGCCTCATGGAAGTCCAGTAAATTCTCAGCTGGTTCCTCCCAACTTGTTGCATGAAATTCAGGGAGGAAATCTTCCCATTGGTCTCTATCAGGAAGTGCATTAGGAAACCCAACTATCTGGGAAAAGTCACAAAAAGCAAACCTTTGAGCCATAATTTTCTCCATATCGAACCAGTGGAGTCACCAATCGATCCTCGAATCATGGAGTCGCTAGGTGAAAGATGCGCAGCTTCAAATATGCCTGGTCCTTGTTCACCATCAAAGGCCAGATATTAACGTTGTCATTACCCCAGGAAGCTTCTCAAGCTGAGAAAGCAGCCACTGAAACCTTCTCGAGAAAGCTCCTCTGGGTTATATTTCAGGTGTGCTAACAATAGCTACAGCTAAATCAGTGAAGTGGAAACAATGGAGTCGCCACAGTGGAGTCGCTAGGTGCATAGTAGCAATATTTAAGGGCTCTAATGTCTGAGGCACCTTCAGAATCAGAGGCTCAATGTCGTTCTGCCTAGAGAAAATCTTCAACTTCATCCCCGTCAACAACGCCAGAAATGTTGGCGACGGAAGTCGCTCCTGGATTGAAGCAGGGGCAGAGCCCGATGCCCATCAGTTTTTATGTCACGATAGTTTTAATGGGTGATCAAATGGGTAGAGACTCGGGAAGATATCACTCAAACTTAGGGACTGGGTCCGGCATGTGAGGAACAAAGGAGGTCTTGATCTAACTTTAGTCAGTGGGTTGATTTGAAAATGAGCAGGTTGAATACTTGTTGAGAGGTGTAGACAAACTACCTCAGGCAACAGGCCTTTTAGTAATTTGTAGAAGAAAAACTCTGAATGTGAGATCCTCTGGTTCAGAGCTTCGAGGAACTGAGAGGGGGGACTTGACTAGATTCTCCAATTCCAAGTCATTTAGTGCTAAGAACATCACAGGGACCAATTAGAAACAATGAAACTGTTACAGTGATCAAACTCTACATCATCCTATAACAGTTACAACTCGACTGGATTCTCCAATTCCGAGCCATTCTAATACAGTGTAAACAAAGGCGCGAAAGAAAAACTGACATTCATAAGACAAGAAGTCTCAAGAGTCCAGACATAACCAGGAAAACAGTGCTTCATTAAAGTTTACCATCGGGAGCCTTGCTCAACCATCGATGCTTACAAAAATGGAGAAAACACCTACATATTCTCAAAAACAACCACAGCAGAAAAAAACAAGGTGCTGCATTAAAAACATTGCGTCTACATGTCTTCTGACAGTCTGCACATGCAGACTCTAGCCGATCGTGCACCCAGGAATTGGTGTCCCTTCGGCCAAATTCGGACGGCTATTCTTTGTCAGACGCCACCTTAACTGCACATGGCTCTTGCAAGGGAAGTAGCTGAGCCATTAAGAGCTGAGCTAGCGTGTGCAGACCTCCTTGGCGAGTCGAGAAATCGACATGGCTACCATGAATAGAACCAATACAGAGGACCTTCTCGGGTAGACTTTCAGCCAGAACATCCATACTTTGCAATTAATGAGTGAGGCAAGGTTTCAACCACCCTCTCTCTTCTTCATTCATACTCAACAGGTACCGAGATTTAGATCACGTCAAATCGGCGTCTGGAGAACATAGTGCCCCCTCCCTCTGAAACTCAATTCGGCGCTTTTGGCCTCCCTTTTGTATAGAACGATAAATGCTAGCGCCCATCCTCTAGGCCTGCTCCTTGTGACCAGACGCCAAAACCAAGGGCCCGATTCTAGGCACTTTTGGCACTTCGGGATTTGAGGTTTCGAGAGGTGAAATGATGAGGAGCGCTTACTCCTCGAATTTCCAAATGCCGACATGGAATGGATGTGCACCACGTGTCCTTAAGATAAATGGATGAGGTAGAATCCACTATTTAAAAGGGGGCCCACTTCATCCACAGGCTCGCTTGACGTGACCTGGTGCTAAGACCGTGGGCTTGGCTCCAAAGGTGCTTTCAACGTTTCGTCGATCGGCAATTTCAGCTGTAAAGAATGGGAGGCTCCTTGTCTCCCGAGACACTGATCCCCGATACGCCGACTGGCTGCTACCTATCCCAATTGGATCGAATGACCCAGAATTTCCCTGAACTATGGGTGCTACCCTTCGTGCTAAGTCTCGGGCAACTTAACAGCCCCGAAAACCCGATGACTGTCGATCTACTTCGTCAATTGATCATTTTCGTTGAAATCAGACTGCTCACTCGCTTGATTTTAAGCCCGAAATGGACTTCTTCTGTGAGCTACGCTCGATGCTTATGGCTGTGGCCCTTGAATAAAACACATCTGACCGACTTTCAAACCCCACTTCTATGTGTTTACACCGGAGGCCTAAAATCAGAGAGGAGAATACCCCTATACAAGAAATGTTGCTAACACCAAGAAAACTACCAACAACAACAACATCACTTGTTGTTACAGTGCAACTCACGGAAGAGTTCACTCTTCAGGCCTGACAATCTAGACCTTTGGTATTTAGCTCCAAAATTCTCCAAAACACTCCAACATGCTCCAGAATTCACCCAACCTTCTTGGTCTACTTCCAATTCTCTTTTTCTTTGCTCCCTACTTGTTGTTCATGCCAAAAATTGAATATGAAAATATTACCCCTTCTCCCATATGAATTTTATCTATTTCCCCAAGGCAGTTGACTAATCACTTTGTACAATGTTTATTGTATTGCAACCCCATTCTTCCAATAAGTATGGGATGTGACTCTCACACCCACCCTCTTACACGAGTTTAATGATTGGGCGCTCATACACTCAAAAAACAATATAAGTTATCCCCAAATGATAATAAATTCAGAAAATTGGGTTTGGATTAATACCCATAAACCATTTCTCCCTTGGGCCCCTCTTAGACACTCTAAATAATTCCCTTATATATTGTGGATTAATCAACCCCCATCTCTTTCCATATTCCCAACAACTAGCATCACATTAATTTTATTAGAATCAGAAAATAAATTTTGCATATTATATCACTTGGCCATAGCCACATTCATATCTATATTATACATTAATTGAACTAGGGATTATAGTGGGGATGTTACATTCCCCCTCCACTACAATTGTGCACCATCCTCGGTGTGCAACACAATGCTGAAATATTTATACAAATTTACATCACAATACTTAAGAAATAAAAATTCTAAATTTTGTTTTCTCTCCAACAATAGTCCCAACCATAATTTCTCGTTCTTCTCAACCTGTTGGCCCAAGGAATGTTCCCCCTTCACTACCTTTATCCCATCGAGCTTCACCATTCTTTTATCACTATGATTAAAATAGGTGACCAAGAATTTTTAGATGGGGTTCCAAAACTCTCGCTGCCCAAAAATGGAGTTTTTCATTCTTAGCTTTTATTTTCTTCAAAATTGACAAAACATTGTGGGTAGTCCTCCCACATAGTTTCTTCATGCTCCCATTTTTCATCTTCAGGACTGTAGTAGGTCCATTGAACCTTTACCAACCCTATGGATTTGTTTTAGAGAACTTCAATTTTCTGGTCCATGATGCATACTGGTTCCACCTAGAAATCCCCTTCTTTTTCCACCTGGATCACAGTCTAATCAATTATGTGGTTAGGGTCAGACACATATTTTTTTAATAATGATACATTAAATGCATTATGCACTTTGATGGATGGATGAAATTCTAGCATGTATGAAATTGGTCCCATCTTCTTTAATATTTTGAAAGGCCCACAATATCTTGCTGCCAACTTTGGTCAGCAACCCAATATTATTGAACTTCTTTTTTCTTTCACTTTAAGAAATACATGTTTTCCCTCTTTAAAATCCCTAAAAACTCTATTATTGTCTGCATAGTGATTTTGCATGTTCTGGGAAGCCTTTAAGTTATGTCTTATCTTCTCCATCTTCTCTTCCATTTCCCACAACAAATCTAGCCCAATGACATCTCTGTCTGTTGGGTTATCCCAAATCAACGGCGTGTTAGATTTCCTTCCATACAAAGCTTCAAATGGACTCATTTTTAATGAGGCTTGATACCCATTATTATAAGAAAAATCCACTAAGTGGATGTATTCTTCCCACTTTGATGTCTAGTCCATCACATACATTCTAAGCATGTCTTCAATTATTATGTTGGTCCTCTTTGTTTTCCCATCTAACTTTGGTTGATACATTGTACTGAGATTTAAATTTGTTCCAAATCCTTTGAACAAACCTTTCCAAAAATTGGATGTAAACTTCGAATCTCTGTCTAAAACAATTTCCTCGGGAAATCAATGTAGCATGAAACTTCCTTCGTGTAAGTCTCTCCAATATTCACTACCTTGTGTGTTGTCTTCACTTGAATAAAATGTGCTTCCTTAGTCAATTTTTCCACCACCATCATGATGAAATCATGTTGTTTCACTATTCTGGGCAATTTTGTAATAAAATACACTGTGACCACTTCCCATTTCCATTATGTAATGGGAAATGGCTATAGAAGCCCCGCTGGATGCTCATGCTCTATATTTAACTTCTAGAACCGTAGACATCAAGCTATGTAGTTAGCCACTTCTTTCTTCATTCCCCAAAAAAAGTATTGGCTCCTTACAAGTGTAATATATTTTTGATATCTTGGGTGCCCAACATATGGCACATTGTTCATTTCTCTTAGCACTATATTTTTCAGCTCCATTGAATTTGACACACACACACACCTTGCCTCTGTACAAGAGGATTCCATCCTCCTTCAATTCATGATTTTTGAATATCTACTCTAGATTTCCTTGTTGTAAGTTTTCCTTTATTTGTAAATAATGTTGATCTGAATTTGTTGCTTCAAGAATTTTATCTTTTAAATATGTCATGTACATGTTAATGGATGAAATATGCATTTCATGAGCTCTTATGCTGAGTGCAATAACCACCTGAATTTATTTTCCTTTGATATGTTTAATTTCAAATTCATACTCACAAAGAAATTCCATCCATCTAGTTTTCTTGACATTTAATGATGGTTTTCCAAATAAATGTTTCAGACCATAGTGGTATGTCCTTAGCTCAAATCTCCTCCCCATGAGGTAATGTCTCCACATTTTTAATGCATTCACAATGGCCGCTAACTCTAGATCATGTGTACCATAACCTCTCTTGTGCTCTTTTATTTTCCAGGACTCATAACATACCACATGATCTTGTTGATTGAGGACTCCACTGAACCCTTCCTTGCATGCATCTGTGCACACTACAAAGTCTTCGTCTGGATATGCAATATTTAATATGGGTGCACTTGTCAATATATATTTCAACTATTGAAAACTTTCTTCACACTTGGAAATCCATTCGAATTTCACTCCCTTCTTTTACAAAGAAGTGATTGGGCTTGCAATCCTTGAAAACCCCTTTATGAATCTTCACTAATAACCCATAAGACCCTATTGAGGGGTCCTAAATCCATTTAACTCAACAGTAGGAACCAAACCTGCTACAAAGGCTCAATTAGACTCTGCAACGTTTGATGGTGGAATGGTTCTCCATATATTTCTATCCGGCCAATTTTTCGATGGGCTTTACGTAGTGATTGACAGGATATCTTCTTATGAAAGTTCCTCCAGTTTAAATGTTCTCTTTTTGTATTTTCTTTTATTATATAGGTATGATTAAAAGATGTGTGTTGGTATAAAAAAGGGGGGGATTTTAACTACTGACGAAGGATGAGCTTGGGATAACCCTTGTGCTCAAGCATGGAGACAAAGATATTCACACTTGTGACAAGACTAGTACTAATACATTAACTTGTTGGTATTTCAATTATTGACTGAGATACAATTATCGAAAGAAAATATACATGCAATAAAATGATGGCAATAAAAATAGTTTCCTTAGATCTAGCATTAATCACACATTAACACAACGATTTTCTTTCATCATTAGAGACAAGAAATACAAAAATATTGAAACAACTAACTTATTAATAGATTCATAGACTCTTACTCATTACAACATTGATTCATGAAATAAAGTTGGAAGTAATTCCTCCTCAAATCCAATCACACAATGCCTTTGATGAAAAACAAAAGTTTGTCTCTGGTCCCAAACATGACTTCTCAATTAAGGTAGTTCAGAAATAGTTCTTTACAATTCCAAAAATGAGGGTCTTTTCCAAAACCATCGAAATTTGCTAAAAGGTCAATCCTCTTATTTATAATGAATCATTAACTAAAAATATCTATTACAAGTGAAAGCTAAGTAAAACAAAATATCGCCACATGGCGCTTTAATCTCTTTGTTCTCTAAGAATCATTAAATGGTTTTACTGAAGTGGATGACTCTTCTCATACTCCGAAAACTTGACAAAGAGTTCCTCACATGTGTTGGCATATGAGAACCTGTGCTGGTCCATTGGGGTTGAAAGAATTTCTTTCACTTCTACTACCCGTGCTTTGTACTTGATCATTTTAACACTCAACTGTTGCAAAATTGCTAGAGCCTTAATCGGATGATCCATGAACTGTTGTACTTAACCTGGCACCATGATCATCACCTTATCTATCTCTGTTGTCCATGTCGAGTCTTTTTCTACATGTTTCTTAACTATGTCATGCAGGTCGACAAAGTCATCATGTGTGCAGAATTTTGGGAGGCCGATGTCTTTCATCTCCCGATTAATCTTTTCCCAGCTTTTTTCGCACTCGGCTCACTTCTCCTGAATTTACCGCTGAGGTTCATGGGCCATTTTTACCCAGTATTCGACCGCTTTCCTAATCCGATCGATGCTTCTATCCCTTAGCACCCGAATGTCGTGCTCTTCAGCGTCTCAACCCTTTTGAACTGCACTGATGTAATCGATCCTTTCTACTACTTGGTGATATTTTTCATACCACCTTTCCATGTCCTTGTAGGTCACTAGCACCATCAGGGTGTCCTTTTGAAGATTAGTTATACCTGCAGTGAAAAGGTGTCGTTCATTTGTGAATTTTGCATAGGCATATTGGAACTCACTTCTCAAAAAAACCATGTCCCGTGTGGAGTCCTGATAGTATTTTTCCAAATGGCATATATGCTCCAACTGCTTAAGTGCAGTGGCTAGCTCCTTTTCATCCCTTCTTTCTCTATCCAATGTGGCATCCGTAATGGCCATTCCTGCATCGATAAGTTCATATGTCTTGGCATGTTCAGTGCTGAGCAACTTATCCTCTATCGTGATGAGAATCGAGCTGTCTAGCATGAGACTTCTCTACTTAGTAGTCCTATTCATGATGGATTTTCTTTTTCTGTCATAGGAAATCACTTGTATGTCAGCGAACTCATCAACAGGTTCAGGGATTTGTTGTTCTCCCCATGGTAGAGTATTTCCCAGGCTCCCAACTGTATGTATCTTTTCCAGGATTGGTTCCTGGAATTCTTCTATATGTCTTGATGGCTCAATATCCATTTTTTGTGCATCAGATGGTGAGGCATTGACTAAAATTGAAGAGTATGGGATAGGTCCAATACTTACTTGGTAATCACCCGTCGATGCACCGATTTCTTACTTTGGAACTTCCTCTTAATGACCTTACGATCCAAGATCATCCCTCGAGTTGTCCATTGGGTTCCCAACAAGTTGAGTAGTTCAGCGTCTAAGACACTTTTGACCTCATGGTCGCTCTACAGATGAATTTGAATTAGAGCATCGAGACCTGGGGTAAATTCTCTCGCAGGTTATTTTTCCTCTATAATCTGCATTGGAGTCACCAAGGACACCTCCGAACTCTCCTCCTCATCATAGATGGTTATCAAGTCAAACAATTGGTTTGGTACACTTGTCCTACCTGGTGTCCTTGCTATCTCAGGCTGGGTTGAAATTCCCCTTGGTGATTTGATCTGTGGTGGTGGAACTTCAAGGTTTTCTGGCCCGGTGATTTCCTCAAGTTGTATTGGCTCTAGGAAAATTTTCTCTCCTCTTGTTTTGATCGGGTCATCAACGTGAATCCTAGACATTTCTACAATATCAGGGTCATTCTACAATTGATCAATGATTCTCTGTGCCTCTTCTAGAAAGAGAAATCCTCTTCTTTGTGCCTCTGTAGTCTATGTCGCTCTGATCTCTTCTTGAAATCTGAGGGCCTCTTGAGCCGACTGCTCTATTGTCTCCACTTGTTCGTACATGCTCATAGCCTTGAACCTGGTCATGTTTGGGTTGGCCATCCTCTGTACTACCTCCTCCCAGTCCTGAGCACACTTTGTGAAAATTTCATCCTCAAATTTATCATGCGTGTATGGACAACATGATGATACCTATGAAGCATGTTGGAGGAATAGGCCTTTAGGGTATTTCTTGCATAATTGGACTGTCGGAAACCTGAATTCAAGTTGGCTCAGCCCTTCTTGTTTGGCTTGAGGAGTGTCCTTTACCAAATAAAATTCCACATGGAAACCATAGGGTATGAAAAACTGCTTCTTGTCCTTGACTAGTGTGGTGTTATAGCCTTGTAGGATAGTCTGATAATAGATTTCTCCCACAATGAGCCAGTTTGGGACGTGAGCAAGTAGCAGATGTGGCACTCCGGTGGCCCTGAACACCCTGATGTAGGTTGAGCGTTCATCTAAATACCAGTGACCTACCTTCGCTACCATTTTCTTGGCTATTGTGGATAATCTCGGGCATTCCTTTTTAAATGCAATAAAATGAATATGAGCGATGAATTCGTTGCAAATGAGTGCGTAGGATTTTTAATACTTGTTCTCCCATAGTATGCTGAAATAAACGTGGACAGGGAGCTCCGCAACATGCCAGCTTAAATTCATGCTGGTGAATACATTTCTCGCACAGATCACATCGAGCAGGTATGAGGCCATGTGGAAAGTGGACATTTCCCCTTCTTTTGGCGTCTAAGCCTATTGTACATAGATGTGAAATTGCTTGGAAATTTTCTCTCCCCAGTTGAAGCTGCTTCCAGAGATCACCACTGTGTATTCCAAGGGCATCCACGCTTCTGAAAACTTGGAACAGTATTTCTCTCCATACAATCGGCAGATGAGAGCCATCAAATAGACGTATGGCTCCCTCAAGTTAAATGTCCCATACCAGCCATTGCTCCACTTCGTAAACTTCTTGTCCTCCTTCCACCATGAGGCCATCAACCGACTGGTGTCGTGGAATTCGTAGAACTTCACCATGAAGTCTTTGTTTAGCCTCTCCTCTAGGTCTCTGAGTTTGTAGTACTTATGGAATTTTTTCAGAAGGAAAAATCTGACGCACCCACCATTCTCATCGTTGATCAAACACTTATGCTTGTCTGTATGGTCGATTAGCCACTTCAAAACTTATATGCAAGGGAAAAACGGGGTTCTGCTAGCTACCATGTGCAAATATGACCGTTGGATATTTGGGAACACACGGTCATCGAGTTCCCTTACATTCGGGTCATTGTGTGGAATACACTCTGGGTATTGCTCCCAGATGATTCTGTTCAAAAGGTCCCCCCATTGTGGGAGCATTACTTTGGATCTGGTTCTTGCTTCTGTATCACCGAATATCGAAGGTTGGACAAAGGCTTTCTTTGTTGAGGTTTCTATGACTGGCTCTACTCTGGGAGTGTACTCCAACTTCCTCACAGTACTAGGAGAATAAACTTCACCTTTTTTTGCTTCCTTTAGTTTGGGTGCTCTCAGTGAGCAGCTGGTGGTTGGCTTTCTCGGAGGTATTTTCCCTGCAACTTAGAAAATAGTTCGAGACTATGCAAAAAATGAGATGTATATATAAAAAATCACGACCGCCGAATTGACATATTTGAACACATACCTCTGTTGCTTGTTTAACTTGGTCTTGATTAACCTTAAAATCAACACAGTCTCTAGATGCTTGCTTTTCTTCTTCGGATGCTCTGAAATTCAAACTTGTGCGTAGAATGAAATTTTTCAAAGTCATTCTAGAGATTTAAATAGGGATGAACTTACCTTGTCACATCATCCATTCAATTCGGGTTATGAGTGTAGTTCTATTAAATCTGCCGCCAGATCTTCAAAGACGTTTTAAAATTAAATTTGATCATGGGTTGACAGCGCAGGCGTGGGTTGTAATGTGGCCTATCGGTGATTTCAAATTGTTTTTGTTCAATCGACACACAAGGTAGCAATAGATGCAGGATGCAACATTAACTGGTCTATTAAATGTCATAATCTGATCATATCTTGTGTCAAAAACATCCAATTGTTTTGCTAGTTCAACTAGTGAGTCGAGGGTTGTGGTTATGCTTCGAAAAAATTTCGTTGATATCTTCTTGCAAAAGCTCCGACATTGATCAACCTTTTCATGCATAGATGACATGGAAAAGTTGACTTGGAGGCATGAATAGGACACATGGAACCTTAACATGATTCAGGATGAAACCAGGCTGTGCGACACCCCTACGCGACAAAGACACGTGGCACTCGATACCAACATCTTCATTTACTCAAGTCAATCGGAATCAAGACTTCCCTTAACCTATACGTTCTAAACCTGATCCTATCTTACCAATGCCAAAAAAGTATTGAGGATCGATGATCAGCGATAAACCTACCCAAGTGCTCTCGGATCGAATCTCTCGAAAAAGTCCCGATGTCGAAAGTGTATAGGGGATCGACAATCAACGTTTTATTTAATGCATAAAAAATCAATTGTTTTAATCTTTTTTCATATTTTCCCCGACCCCGAGCAAGCGCATCAGTCATCATCTATCGGTGGTTTCTTTATGGATTTTGTCAATGTGTATCCCTCCTGTTCTTTGCCAACGTCGATGGGTATTGACTATCTCTAGAAACTTTGTGGAGAATAAATCACACAAACCATCTCTGCCTTCTGCTGATGTCGATGGGGCATGTGTAACTGTGTGGCCACTTTACTTTCTTTCATTTTTCCAACGCCGAACACCAGCGTGTTAGTCACAATGTTGACTATAGATTCCTAGTTCAGATGTCAAGTTATTTTAGACACAAGGTTTCATTTAACAAGTTCAAACAAACCTGACTTGATTGATAAGAGTCATGAAAAAAATAAAAAAATAAACCATCCCCCAAAGTAAACCCAAATTAGATAGTAAAAGAAAACAAGTGGTACCCAAAAAGTGATAAAACTTCATAAGGATTTTAGGGTGTGTTGAGCGCTCAATAGACCCATAAATGATCTGACCTCTATCATGTTTATTGGCGCTATCCATCCTATAATGGCCTTTATCTTATCGAGATCAATTACTATCCTATCTGCTGAAATAATATGCCCCAAGTAGTGAATCTTATTTTGATAAAAGATGCACTTACTTAACTTGGCATAAAATCTATGCTCCCTTAAAACCTTTAGCACTATTCTTAAATGTTTCTAATGCTCCTCTTCAAACTTAAAGAATATGAGAATATCATCTAAGAAAATAATTACAAACTTGTCCAGGTACTCCATGAACACTCCATTCATCAGAAACATAAAAATGGTTGGGGAATTTGATATTCCAAATGGCACTATCATGATTTCATAATTCCCATACCTTGTTATGAATGTTGTCTTGCTGATATCTTCTTCCCTTATCCTAACTTGATGATAAGTTGTTCTCAGGTCAATCTTGGAAAATATTATTGCACCTTTTAGTTGATCAAATAGATCATAAATCTTTCACAAAGGATACTTTTTCTTTATAGTGACCTTATTCAACAGTATGAAATCACTACATAGCCTTAAGGTTCCATCTTTCTTCTTCACAAAAATAAATGGGGCTTCCCAAGGTGACACACTTGGGCGTATATAACCCTTCTTCAAAATTTCTTCAACCCGCATCTGCAACTCTTTCAATTATGGTGTGCCCATCATGTAGGGTTTCTTGGACATTGGGGTAGCTCTTGACACCACATCAATAGAGAAATCAATGTCCCTCTTTGGTAGCAATCCTAGTATTTCCCCAAAAACATCTTCAAAATATTTCAATACCATATGGTCTTCAATACTTTCCACTTTATCTCTAGTTGACTCTTCAATGTGGGATGCAAAAAAATGACATCCCTTCCTGAAACTCTTTTTCAGTTGCATGGATGAAATTTCTCTAGCAACTACATCTCTAAGAATTCCTTGAATATTTCCTTGTTGTCCATCCTCATCAAGACAAGTTATGGTTTTGTTGTAACAGTCTACGACAACATGGTGTTTCTCCAACCAATACATGCCAATTAGAAAATCATATGAACCCAAAGGTATGATGTTCACATATGATTTTGTGTTAATTTCATTCATGTCTATTGGGAAATATTTATCCAACTCATTGATCTTTCTCTTAGCCCCTGTGGCTAACTGAACTAACCAATATTTCTTATGCTTAATCCTTTGTAAGTGAAATCCTTCAACAATGTTAGAGTTTATGTAACTATGGATAGCTCATGAATCAATTACAATTTTTTATGGGCTAGTTATCAATCTTACCTTCCACTTCAATAATGGGGGATTGATATTGTGATTTCTTGTTGTCCAAGGCTGCATAAATCCTTTCCATGCTTCCTCCCATGTTTTCCATTGTTTCAGGCTCCTAAAAGTTGTGGAAAGTCCTCATTATTTAAGCTTTGTGAGGAAGTCCCTTTATAAGTGATTCTTCTCACATCCCCAACATTGTACAAGCTGCTTCCTTGGCCTTTTCCCAAATGAATTTGTTGTTTTATGCTCATTTTGGGTTGAATGACCTTACTGATTTTCTTGGGAGTTATTTCTGAAAAAGGGTGGATTATTTTTTTTACTTTGATCCCTCTTTCTTTCCATCTTGTCATTCCAAGTCTTTTGGAAGACTAGTCTCCCTCTGCTCTTATCATAGAGATGATTTTCCATCCTTATGGCTTCCTCCAAAGTCCCAGGGTTATCATATTATATCTTGTCACTGTAGAAGGAGGATAACCCACTAAGAAACCTTTGGATTTTTACTTTCTCATCTTTTATGAACTCCACATACTTTAGCAAATCAAAGAACCTCTTCTCAAATTCATCCATTGTCATGATCCCCAACTTGAGTTCAAAGAAATATTTCATCTTCCTCTCATAGTTATGTTCAAAAGGGTATTTCTATTGGAAATATCCTTTGAACTACCTCCATGAGACCATCTTATCATCAATATTCTTGGCTTGCTTAAGCTGATCCCACCACATGGTTGCCTTTCCTGGCAAGTGGTAGGTTGCAATTCTTGTTTCTATCATTGACGGGTAATCATGCAACTAGAACTATTTATTTATTTCCAACAGTTAGGCCTTGGCCTCTTCTCCCTTCCTATGCTCACCATTGAAATTTGGTGGCTTGATATTCCCAAGTTAACCTTGTAATATGTACCCCTCAAGCCTTCCCCTCTATCCCTTGATAGGAGACACACTGGGGATTCTTTCTAGCCTTGAACTTGTATGAGATATCCTAGTGGATTTTCTTTGGAGAGTGATGGCTTCCTGTTGTTGCAAGGAAATCCAAATCCAAGTTCTATAGGTGAATTTTGGAGTTTTTTCAATAGTTTTCCTATAGATCTAGGTGTGTCTTGGCTTGGGAAGGTTAAATGAAATATATAGTTGACATGTGCATCTTTGGTTATGTATCTCTTGGATCATTTGCATCATAATTGGGTTAAGAGGGTTCAGATAGTCTTTGTCCTCATTGGGTGACTTGCATTTATTTTGACTTGAAAATAGTGACCTTATAAAAAATGAGTTGCATTTCATTTTTCAGATTTGATTGTGTTTTTCATTCCTTGTTTCATTTACATCATAAGAAAAATTGAAAAGAGAATTGTGTTTCATAGTCATTCTTTTAGGCATTTTGGGTTTCTATTGAAAGTTACATTGATGCATTAGACTAGGTTTTTTTGGAATTTGAAAGTTCTCGAGGAGTTCTTTTGTAGCTTCATTGTGTTGAGTGATTACTATTTTGTGTTTGAATTGTGAAGAAAAAACCTCTTGTTCATTTTCTTAGATAGAGTTCATAAAAACGAAAGTGCACCTCTTGCATTCTTCATGTTTTGATTTTCTTTGGATTGGAAAAGAGTAAAAAACATCATCAATTCTACTCCATATCTTTGAGTAATCAACATAACTAAAAATAAATTCCTAATTGAAAATAATTAGACATTTTATTTTTAGTAAATGAACATTATCTTAAGTCTAGAGCCTTGGTGTAGGATTAGAGAGTACACTCTCCAAGGCCATAAAACTGAAGTGGGAATTGACTAGTGAGTGCAAATCCATTAGTAGCAAGGGATGCTTGTTGGGAGAGCGCCTCTAATATAGGTGTCAAGCATGACACCAAGATAAGAAAGTGGAGTAGATATCCACTATTCACTTTTTTGGTGTGATTACTACATGTACGAGGGTTTTGGATTGAAGTGGCAAGTCCTCAAGGTGACACCACTTCTCTTTATACCTTCCAGTCAAGGACTTAGTCATGCATTCCCCATCCATACACATAGTCTTAACCCACAACTGTTATATCTAGTCATCGATTTTGAAGTGGTAAACTTAGTGGCTTTTCCTAGGGAATCACAATAGTGACTACAAGTGGGAAGTGCTTGTGGTACCTAAGGAAAACATATAATATTCATTTCATCTCCCCTAGAGATTTCAAATATTCACAAGGGTACTTGGGCCTTGGGTGATCATTGTGTGAGGATTACCACAATTATCTCTCAAACCTTCACTAGTAGGTCTTGAGGACTTCATCTTCCCCAAAATTTTGGTTTTCAGAAGGTCCCTTTGACCATTAGTTTTCTTGTCTATTGAAGATTTTATATTTTCTAGGGTGTTCTCTACATTTGATTATGTCTAGTTGGCCATAGGTTGTTGTTTTATTTGGCTGAAAAACCTCTTAATTGTCTCATAGACAATATGGAATTCCTTCTGAGATAGCGGAACCACTGATCTAAAAATCCTTAGATGTCAATTATTTCTTAAGTACACATTAAAAATCTGACCAGATTCAGGAAATGAAGATCATCGTGACTATTTGCAAAACATCATGCGAAAACACTTACTTATCCATGAACTTCATTAATTGATAAATATAAGTTGCAGAAATAAAAGTGAAAAAATAGAGAAAAATAGAGACAGTAAATAACAAATCTCATTACATGGTTTGATAACGGAGTTCACCCATCTTGGGCTATGTCTCTGGCTCTGCTTCCAAACAATGAGACCACTCTATCAATTCTCAAATGCTTGATATAATGATGAATTGCGATGGAAAATTTGAATACACCCTTCAATTCTGCTACTCAAAAATAGAAACAAAGGTTACCACTAAACTCCTCACGAAATTTCGAGAAAAATGAGTATAAACTCGACTATGTTTTGAACAAGTGCTTAAAGACCCCCTTTTGCATGCATAAGGAGACTATGAGTCTCATACATAGAAAATGGAACTAATACTTCCATACACAAAACTTTTATATAGAACTAACATCACCATCATATTTCTCTTGAAATTTTGAGAAAAATGAGTATAAACACTCTATACTTTTCTCAAAGAACTCTATAGCACGCAAAATGAGGGAAATCTAAAGTAGGAACACCTCTTGCACACAAAACAAGGAAAATTCTCTATTGGAATGACTTTCAATGTACCACCCCTCCAACTTGGCACACATTTCCATCTTGGGATATGTCCCATCCTCTGCACGTAATTCCATGCATTGTACCATACTCTGCATCAAGTTTTCTGCCAGGTTTTATAGGCTAGGTTTGGGATCAAACCCCAACTGTGCACTAAATGTTAGTGGGATATTTGGCAACATATTTGGCATTAGTTTGGTGACAATTAATTTTGGCGGAACATCTAGAAATGGCAGGTTGGGTTGGCTCAACCTCCATTGAATTATAACCATATAACAAAAACCTTAAATACAATTTATTGCAATTCTGTTACAATGGCTTGAACCACCCCAACGATAAGTCGTTGGAGTGTAAATTTGGAGGTTATAGGTTTGATTCCCATGGGGAACCAATTTTGATTCTTAACCCTCCTTAGGCTTTCCTTTGGTGCTACGTAGCACCATGTGATTGGTCCATGTCATGCTCAACCATTCACTGTTGACGATGACTAGGTGATGATGTGTCTCTATCCGACTGGTCCATGTGTGCTAACGTGGATGCCGACGTCATCCACTAACTAGTCCATCCTTGCCACCTGTCTGCCACATGACTGTATGATAGGCCACGTGTGACCCTTTTAGTGTTTCCATGTGGACTGTATGGTCTTCCATGTCACCATGATGATGTCATCATTTCAGTTGTATAGATGACATGTGGTAGCATGTGGGCTTGCCACATGGCACCCGTATTTTTTCCTTTTTCATTATTTTCTTGAAAACTTCAAACGACCATAAATTCTTCATACGACGTATGTTTGAGGTGATTTATGCACCGTTGGAAATATCTCACCGGGATCTATGCAATGGATTCATTTTCAAGAGCATTTGGTCTGATCAAATTTTTAGCATTCCAGATCCTTCTAGATCACACCTCCCCAATGAAGAATTTTGGACCTCCAAAAGTATGGATAATTCATAAATGAAGTGAGGACACCTCACTTTTCCAGTGTCATACATCATTCCTACTTAGATAATGAGCACCTGACTCTCACAACAATAATGAAGACTAAAACAACATTGTTGACCAAGTTAACCATTCCCTTAAATTCAAAAACTCTTCCATTTATTGTTGCATCTACTAAGCATACTCCAAATATTAGTAATAAACTGAAGAACAAAAATGAATATATAGATGCAAAAGAGAATGAACCATCAACATATTATCCCTTATTACCTGGAACAACATCAACCAAAGGACTTGTTTTACTTTCAACCATAAGATGTAAACCTAAATCCTAGATACTAGCATAACTAGCATTTTCACGTGCCTTGTAGTGACAACTATCAAATTCATCTTCATCTAATGAGATCTCACAATGAACTCAATCCCATCTTTGAAAAGATGATATTTTTTATGTTCCCTGTAGAAAATGGCCTTCCTATCATACAAGAATGGACTTCCCAAAACCATCCTACAAATCTCAAGTGGAACAATGTTTAACTCTACCGCATTGATGAAACTGGATGTGATCTCAATTTGTAACTTACATTGCTTAGTTACTTGAAAATGAGCATTATAAAAAATTCAACCCAAAGGATACGGTATCAGATGAGGCCTAGTTTCCAATCCCAAATTCTGAACAACTTGCTTTGAAATAAGATTTACTTGTGATTCACTATCAATGAGTGTATCAATCTTAGTGTGCTTTGACATAACTCGTAACTAAGACATGTCATTTATTTTCCTTCCATTAGGAATTACATTAGAGTTTGAAGAAGAAGTATGTGAACTAGAACTAGTAATAGAAAATATACCTTTAAAGGCTAGGTTTGGGATCAAACCCCAACCATGCACTAAATGTTGGTGGGATATTTGGCAACATCTTTGGCATTAGTTTGGAGACAATTAAGTTTGTAGGAACCTCTGGAAATGGCGGGTCAGGTTGGCCCAATCATCATTTAATTATAACCATATTACAAAAACCTTAAATACAATTTATTGCAATTCCGTTACAATGGATTGAACCACCCCAATGGTAAGTCGTTGGAGTGTAAAGTTGGAGGTTATTTGTTTGATTCCCATGGGGAACCAATTTTGATTCTTAACCCTCATTGGGATTTCTGCTGGTGTCATGCGGCACCATGTGATTGGTCCATGTGGTGCTCAACCATTCACTGCTAATGTTGACTGGGTGATGACGTGTCTCTGTCTGACTGGTCAACGTGTGTTGATGTGGATATTGACATCATCCACTGGCTGTTCTATCCTTGCCACCTGTCTACCACGTCACTCTATAGTAGGACACATGTCACCCTTTTAGTGCTGCCACATGGATCATATGATCTTCCATGTCACCATATTGACATCATCCTATCAATTGTACGAATGGCACATGGCATCCTATGGGATTTCCATGGGGCACCCCTAATTTTTCCTTTTTCTCTGTTTTCTTGAAAACTTCAAATGACCATAACTTCTTCATACAACTTCTGTTTGAGGCAATTCAGGGATCGTTGGAAATATTTTGTTGATCTCTACGCAATGGAGTCATTTTCAAGAGAATTTGAGACGATGGAGTTTTTAGCGTTCTATATCCTCTTGGATCAACCACTAGCCACCAGGTGGCACCATTTTTCCACTTTAGATGACACTAATGTGGTATTTTTTGAAACTCATATGTTAGACATGAAGGAGAGTGAACAAGTGGGGATAAAATTCATCGATGAGATTCCTCCTCCAAATTTTATCTTTCCTTCGATCAATCCTTTTTACCCTTTACTCGTTTAGGTGAGTAGACCCTACTTTGGTGATTCTTTTTCATTTTTCAACAATCCTCACATAATCTCAGTCATTAGTGGGTCATCCAGTATGTAAGGTTCTATCTCCACCTCTCCCAATGTGTCTAGAGGGGTCACAATGACCACCTCCTTGCCATCAATTAGTGGGATATTCACTTCCATGTCCCTACCTCAAACATCAAATGTTCCCTTTTGGTGAGAGACACTAGTCACATATCTTCCTTCCACTAGTCTACCAACTTTTAGTATGCCCACTATTAATCCATCAATTCCTACACCTAGATTCATTTTTGGTTGGGGGAGGGGGGGAGATTTGTTTTTAGCACCAGAAGCATGTTTCCACCCATCTCTAGTATTCCCATATGTAGTTTGGTAATGTCAAACATTGGTTTTCCATTTGGTTTGTGTTTTAATCCTAGGTTTTCTCTTTTTTCTAGTGATTCTACAACGTTGGGGAAACAATGTTACTAGGGAAAGTAATATGTGGGGATCAGTGATTTAATGAAGAGTGAAAGGTCCATCATTGGTCCATCAAACTCTATTTTCCAACACAAAGTTACCTTTATTAGAGAATTTGAACCTACCATATTTGTCTAGGTTGACAAATTACCCCATCAAACATCAACCCATGTGGCCAACAATACCCAGGAAGTTGCCATACAATATTCCCAAGTTGGACAGGAAACTTGGAGAATATCCTTCCATGCACATCATGACATACCACCTATAATGTTCTTTGAACACATTGGTGGATGATAGAATTAGGATGAGAATTTTCCAAAGAACCTTGATAGGAAGTGCCATTAAATAGTATATTGAGTTACTAGGTGCTTCATTTAGTAATTTTTCATCTTTCAAAATGTCATTCTTGACACATTTTCAACTCCCTCTATGATATGAGACCGAAAAAAAATGTTGACATCCTTATGTCAATATATTTCCACACATATCTTTGATCATATTCATGAATGGAGAAAAAAACATAGGCTCATTAGAGATAAATGTTTGGATTATCTTTTAGCGGATTGATTCATTAAGTCATTATTTCCACCAATTTCCAAGGACGTATCTATGTTAGGGGTAGTAACCAAAGAGTAGGTGATTCTACATACTCAACATTTAGACTTGATTTAATCTCAATATAGCATGTTGTATGATATCATTCCACATGCTCCTAGGCCATCAATATATTCATCCAAACCTACTCCAGGACCACATGCGATGGCATGGTTGGTGCCACATTCCATGCTTTTGTTTTCCAGTTGATTGGATAAATGATTAAGATGTCCATATCTATGAATCCACCCACTATTGTTCCAATATCACAAAATGCAACAGTCCCTAATCAGAACTCTAATGTTCATTTAGTACAATCCACAATATGAATAATGTTCAACAACCTAGGGGTAAGAAGAAGAATAAAAAGAAGAATTATAACCTTAGGCAAGGGACTTTTCAAAACCATCCCGCAAATTTCAAGTGGAACAACGTCTAACTCTACCTCATCAATGAAACTATATGTGATCTTAAATCGTAACTTACATTTCTTAGTTACCTAAAACTGAGCATTATCACAAATCTAACCCAAAGGATAAGGTCTCGGATGAGGCCTAGTTCCCAATCCCAAATTCCAAACAACTTGCTCTGAAACAAGATTTACTTGTGATTAACTATCAATAAGTGTATCAATATTAGTGTGCTTTGAGATAACTCATAAATGAAATGGGTCATTTCTTTTCCTTCCATCAAGGATTACATTAACCTTTGAAGAAGAAGTATGTGAACTGAAACTAGCAACATAAAATATACCTTTAGCTGTAACTTTAGATTTTGATCCAAGATCCTGAACTATGGTTGTGGTCTTCTGTTTACCCTTGTCCTTGAACTTATTTGGTAGCCTCTCTGGATGCAACATCCAACACTTAGCCTCCTCATGTCCTTTCTTCTTGTGATGAGAACATGCATGCTTCTCTTCTTCTTTTCTCTTTGATTGCTTCTCGAAGTTATGCGACTTTCCTTTGAATTTACCACCAGTTCTCTTGGCCTTATTTCGATTCTCGTACATTTCTTCCACCATGGTATTCATTTCCATGAACACAAAAAATAATGCCTCTTCAGTATTGAAAGGATTTGGATTAGAAGAATCCATGTATTTTGTTGAATCCATTTCTTGCTTTTGAAATGCACGCCTCGAACCAATCTTAGGAATGTACTCTTCAAACAATCCTTCACCAAGATTGAGTTTGGACCTCATAAGCATTCACTTGCAAATACATGTCAAACTAGCTTTGATACCAACTTGATAAAAAAATCCTTAGATGTCAATTGTTACTTAAGTACACATTAAACATCCAACCAGATTCGAGAAATGAAGATCATCATGATTATTTGCAAAATATCATGTGAAAACACTTACTTATCCATGAACTTCATTAACTGATAAATATAATTTGGAAATAAGAGTGCCAAAATAGAGAGAAATAGAGAGAGTAAATAACAAATCTCATTACACAGTTTGATAACAGATTTCACCCATCCTGGTCCTCTTCCAAATAGTGAGAACACTCTATTAATGCTCAAATGTTTGATACAATGATGACTTACAATGGAAAATTTGAATAACCCTTCAATTATGCTACTCAAATCTAGAAACAAAGGTTACCACTGAACTCCTCATGAAATTATGAGAGAAACGAGTATAAACTTGACTATGTTCTGAATAGGTGCTTAAAGACCCCCTTTTGCATGCATAACAAGACTATGGGTCTCATACATAGAAAATTAAACTAAGACTTTCATACAAAACACTTTTACACATAACTAACATCATCATAAGATTCCTCTCGAAATTTTGAGAAAAATGAATATAAACACTCTATACTTTTCTCAAAGAACTCTATATCACACAAAACGAGGAAAATCTAAAATAGGAACACCTCTCTCACTCAAAACGAGGAAAATTCTCTCTTGGTATGAATTTCAATGTACTAGTCCTCCAACTTGGCAAACATTTCCATCTTAGGATCCATGCCATCCTCTGCACGGAATTCCATGCACCGTATTGTACTCTGCATCAGTTTTCATGCCAATTTATATAGGCTAGATTTGGGATCAAACCCCAACCATGCACTAAATGTTGGCAGGATATTTGACGACATCTTTGGTGTTAGTTTGGAAACAATTAAGTTTGGCGAAACCTCCAGAAATGGCGGGTCGGGTTGGCCCAACCGCCATTTAATTATAAACATATAACAAAAACCTCAAACACAATTTATTGCAATTTTGTTACAATGGCTTGAACCACCCGAATGATAAGTCATTGGAGTGTAAATTTGGAGGTTATGAGTTCGATTCCCATGGGGAACCAATTTTGATTCTTAACCCTCATTGGGATTTCTGTTGGTGCTATATGGCACCTTGTGATTGGTCCACGTAGCGCTCAACCATTCACCGCTGGCGTTGACTAAGTGATGATGTGTCTCTATCTCACTATTCCACATGTGCTGACGTGGATGCTAACATCATTCGTTGATTGGTCTATCTCTAGCACCTGTCTTCCACGTCATTGTATGGTAGCCCACGTGTCATCCTTTCAGTGGTGGCACATGGACTATATATTCTGCAACATCACCATGCTGACGTCATCCTATCAATTGTACAAATGACACGTGGTAGCTTGTGGGTTTTCCACATGGCACCCCTAATTTTTCCTTTTTCTCTGTTTTCTTGAAAAAATCAAATGACCCTAACTTCTTCATACGACATCTGTTTGAGGCAATTCATGCGCCATTGGAAAGCTCTCACTAAGCTCTATGCAATGGAGTCATTTTCAAGAGCATTTGAGATGATCATTTTTTTAGTGTTCTGGATCCTCTTAGATCAACCACCAACCACTAGTTGGCATCATTTTTCCACTTTAGATGACACTAATGCAGTAGTTTATGAAACTCATATGTTAGACATGAAGGGGAGTGAACATGTGGGGATAGAAGTCATTGATGAGATTCCTCCACCAAATTTTAACCCTCCTTTGATCAATCCTTTTGACCCTTTACTCATTTAGGTGAGTAGACCTTACTTTGGCAATTCTTTTTCATTTTTCAACAATCCTCACACAATTTCAGGCATTAGTGGGTCATCCAGTGTGCGAGGACCTATATTCACCTCTCCCAATGTGTCTGGAGGGGTCACAATAACCACCTCCTTGCCATTAATTAGTAGGATATTCACTTCCATGTCCCTACCTCAAACATCAAGTGTTCCCTTTTGGTGAGATGCTAGTCACATCTCTTCCTTCCACTAGTCTACCAAATTTTAGTATGTCCACTGTTAATCCATCAGTTACTACACCTGGATTCATTTTCGACAATGGGAAAAATATTTATTCATACCATCAGAAGAAGGTTTCCACCCATATCTAGTATTCCTATAGGTAATCTTTTTAATGCCAAACACTAGTTTTCCTCTTGGTTTGGGTTTTAATTCTAGGTTTGGTCTTGTTGCTAGTGATTCTACAACGTTGGGGAAACAATGTTACTAGGGAAACTAATATGGGGGGATCGATGATTCAATGAAGAGCGCAAGGTCCATCATTGGTACATCAAACTGTGTTTTCCAACACAAAGTTACCTTTATTACATACTTTGAACCTACCATATTTATCTAGGTTGACAAATGATCCCATCAAACATCAACCCATGTGGCCAACAATACCCAAGAAGTTGCCATCCAATATTCCCAAGTTGGATAGGAAAATTGGAGAATATACTTCCATGCACATCATGACTTACCACTTATAGTGTTCTTTGAATTCATTGTTGGATGATAGCATTAGGATGAGAATTTTACAGAGAACCTTGATAGGAAGTGCCATTAAATAGCATATTGAATTACCTGGTCCTTCATTTAGTGATTTTTCATCTTTGGAAATGTTACTCTTGACACATTTTCAACTCCCTATATGAAATGAGACTGAAACAAAATTGTCGACATCCTTACATCAATATATCACCACACATATCTTTGATCATATTCATGGATGGAGAAAACAATGTAGGTTCATTAGAGCTAAAGTTTTGGATTATTTTTTAGTGGATTGGTTCATTAAGTCATTATTTCCACCAATTTCCAAGGACATATCTATGTTAGGGGTAGTAACCAAAGAGTAGGTGATTCTTCATACTCAACATTTAGAATTGATTGAATCTCAATCTGACATGTTGTATGATATAATTCTGCATGCTCCTAGGCCATCGATAGATTCATCCAAACATACTCCATGACCACATGCGATGGCGTGGTTGGTTCCACGTTCCATGCTTTTATTTTCTAGTTGATTGGATGAATGATTAAGATGTCCATATTTGTGAATCCACCCACTATTGTGCCAATATCACAAAATGACACAATCCCTACTTAGACCTCTAATGTTCATTCGGTACAATCCACAAATATGAAGAATGTTCAACAACCTAGGGATAAGAAGAAAAACAAAAAGAATAATTCTAACCTTAGGCAAGGGACTGCCCTTCATATACATGCTACTATGGGGGGCACAAAGGAGAAAAAGAAATTGAAGTTTCCTTGCAATATTTTCAATGAAGACCATCTCACTCATCAATGTCCTTAGATGGAAGTCATTCACCGATATTTAGCTTCACAAGGAGCTCCACGATGACTTATTGTTCTAACGAATCATTTTCCACCATAGCAACAACAAAACTAACCCTACATCTCCACAAGGGGGCACGTAAGAAAATACCTAGCAAGGGGGAAATACCTCAAATGAAAATGTTTACATGTGTAATCTAACAGTTAACTTCCATACTAGAGCTCATAATTATGAGACTTTTGAGAGTGGTCCTTCAGATAAGGATCGATATTCATCTCATCTCGGTGTCTCTCTATAGTTAGAGAAACCAATATTTGATACAACGATTTTCCCACCTATGGGTTTTCTATGAAGGTCAAAAAACAATCCTAATGTACGCGCTACCCATAATTATAATATTGTAGAAGATTTAATCCATGCACCATGTGTCATGTATGCCCTCAAAGTCTTGCAAACATACCTTATGCAATGAAAATCACTGTTGTTTGAAATAAGAAGAGTTTATCCCTTGGTCGATAATCACTTAATTACTTTTGGCATCAAACACAAAATAAATTTTCAAAATTCAAGTGACGTTGTGTGGAACTAATGTGAGTCAGGACTATTGTTGATGGAGCCTCTACTTGCATCATGTCCCTATCATGTTGGAGAGCCTTAGGTTCTCTAGAGTTCATTCAATTGAATACCATGATTAAAGTATTCAATGTTTATATGTCCAAGCCTCACTAAATCATTGTCACATTTCTTGCTGAGTTAGGTGGAAAGAATGTTTTGATTGAAGTTGAAGTAGTTGATGCCTTGCTAGACTACAATATTTTGTTAGGGTGTAGTTGATTCTATGCGATGAAAAACATTGTCTCTTTGGTCTTTAGGGTCCTTTTCTTTCCTCATGAAGGAAAGGTGGTTACAATTGATCAATTGGACTATTGTATGCTAGATTCTAGGACTAGCATTGGTACAAACATCGTGTTCATTAGTGGTTCCACAAGTGTCTATGAAATTGTTGGTGTTGGCATGTTCAAGGATTCATTGTTGATGCATACCTTTTCCTTTCCTCCACCATTCAATTCTTCCAAAATATCCCCCATCTATATGATCTCTTCTAATGTTATTGAATCATAGGGTATCCCCTCAGCTTCTAGATTGGTTTTGTTTGATGTGTTAGTGATTCAACAGTATCATTGGGTAGTACCTCATCCGTTGGGAGTAGAATAAATCATAGTGAGTATGTCATTGAGTGTTATAGAGATTGATTCTCAAATGGTCCATTTAGCATCAGTTGATGCTGATTAGAATATCCAACAAGATGTGGAATATGATTAGTACACTTTTCCCATTTGGGTTGTCAACCCTCCTAGTTGATGTGGCTTTTTGGCTCCAGAGATGCCTTAAGATGAGGCCATCCTTGAAGCTATGGCTATGATCGATAAACCATGGGAAGAAATACATCAATGATCATGTTTTCATCCCAAATCGAAACAATTATATGTTGACGTGAATAGTCTTGTTTTAGGATTGGGGGTATTTTCTAGGTCTTCCAGTGAAATGCTAAGCCTAAAATAGATTGAGTCTGTTTTTTTTGTATTTTTTTCTAACTTTCCCCTGAATTATCCATTGCAAACCTTACTGAAAACATGTGTCTTTTACCTTTACTATATCTTTATGCACATCATCAAGGAGTTGTGATAGATCATGAGATTTCCAAGCATCTTTGTCTTTAAGTTGTTCCTACTAATGACTTGGTTCTAGTTCATGACTAGAATCATGATATGTTAGGAATGTGGAAATTCGAACCTATGCGGTGTGGCCCTAACATGGTGTTCCATATGATGTCAACAATGGTCCCTGAGTTCATCTATTATAATAGGAATCCTTGGCTTGATCCTAGAAATGGGCTCTACCTCAAGAAGTACTATGTGTAGGTAGCAATGTTGCATAGTGCTTTGTACAATATTGTATTTGTAAGGTTTTTTCTTTTAAAGTTTTGTATTGTAGAATATGAGTTGTTATTGGAAGTTTATATTATATTTATTAGGTTCTGGGAATGTTGTTAATAATGTATACAATACTTTGGATACAGTTTCTTTAGTACTTTTCTATGGCGATTATCATTGAACCGTGAGGTATCTGTTCTAAACTAGCATATAGTGATAGGTTTTTCCCCACATCCCGATTTTACAGTATTGACTCTCACTTTTTCCAACATTATGCCTCGAGTTCAACCCCACTAGGTTGTGACATTATCCCTTCTCTTTGTTTCACATCATAACTTGTGCAATAGTGTCTACTCTTCATGGGATTCCCCAGTTAGCATTCTCTTTATTGTTTGGCACCCATGCTGCGATTATCCGTAGGCTTGAAAACCCACATTTTATCCCACCATAACTAAAATGTTGAGACCTCATTCTTTTATCTTAATATTTTTTTGTCCATGTCCTAAAGGACCTCTCTTCATTTTTGTTTCTTTATGGTAGCATATGTTTATTATTGCTTATAACAAAGTTACTGACTTAACAAGAACTGTGACCTCAAAACGAGAACTCTATCCCTTAAAACCCATATTTTTGCATAAAAACATGAAAATCAACCCCCAAATCAAAAAGTGGTGCTACCAGTAGCACCGTTTTTTTAAACAGGATCAAAATTACAACATTTTTCAAACATGGCCTTCAAAATTCAAATAGTAGCTCAGAAAAACCTTAAAATCAACACCTAAAAAAAAAAAGATGTTGCGTAAAACAATTTTTTTTTTCCTAAACGTGAAAATCATAGCTCTTTATAACCTAATTGAAATTGTGACATTGACAACAAATCCCTATTTAAATAAACAACTCAAAATTGGACACCAAATGGTCACTTGAAAATTTATTT
>CBVK0101220593.1:0-19249 GCA_900067695.1 Picea abies
TGTGGCGTGTGAAGTGGGACCCTCCTCCTATCACGTCGCCCTCCGGGTCGTGTTACCCCTCTCGCCACCTGTACTCCACTCAACCGCGCGACAGGGCCGTTCCTAATGGCCATTCGCTAACCCTGTTGGGATTCGTCCCTATTGGCCAGTCACTAGCCCTGTCAGGGTTCGACAGTTGCAGAGTCGAACGATTCGACATCCTGTAGCGTCGAGGCGCGAAATACAAGAAGCGCCATGATTATTTGACCTGTGATCCTAACCTGCGATGACATGGGAGACAGAGAGAGTTAGCTTACGCTAGGCCTCCGTAGCTATTTCGGGGGCTCTGATTATGCAGAAATCAACGAAAACTTGATTATGGTAGTGGGTGCGTTACAATACCTTATTTATTTGAGCCATTCTTAACACTTGTCTTATTAATATGGAGGTTATGTATTAAATATTATTTTTGAAGAGTTGAACTTGTGTGGATTTGGTAAAAGGTTTTATTAACGTATAAAAATATTTTTTAAAATTTTTTCACCATTAGTTTTGGGTTTAATATTGAAGTATAAGGTTATTTTTCCATATAAAGGGTTTGGTTTTATAAGCAGTGGTTTGAGCGTTTTTTCTGTTAATGACGAAAGTGCAGAGTTCTAAGTTTGAGGTGGAAAAGTTCAGTGGTAAGAATAGCTTTGTGCTATGGAAGCTCAAGATGTGAGACCTGCTTGTGCAACAAAGATTGCAAAAAGCCTTGGTTGGAAAGTCAAAAGATAGTAAGGGTAAGGCAAAATGTTGGTTTTGTGGCAAATCTGGGCATCTCAAGAAGGATTATTGGAAAAGACAACAAACATACAAATATAACTCCACAAAAGAAGCAAATTCAACTACAGGGATGGTTGATGAAGTTTTGTCTGTCTGTTGTGTTTCTCCACCTGTGTTCACATAGAAGGTGTAGGGCGGTGATGGTTGAGTCATCGAGAAATCATAATAAAAAAAATGTATTTACTTTGGCGTTGTAGAAATTATTGATTGCATGTAAATGGGCATATGTCTGTAAGCCCTGGATAGGCACGTGTACCCTTGGTTTATCAGGTCACCTATGAAAAGTCTAGACGTAGATTTACGTAGATTGAATATGTCGGGGGAGGGGGGCATGTATGTTGAGTTACCCTTAACTTGGTGAAAGAGTTAACAAGTTAAATATGTTTTTAGATCAAAGCAGGTGGTTTTTTGGGTCCATGTGTTTTGGGTATCTCGTGGTATTTTTTCCATGGATTTGCATGTAATGAAGCCTATAAAAGGCTTGGTGAACTCCATTGTAAATGGGTCTAGACGTAAGCGATGAAGGCTTACTTGGTCGGTTTGGCCTGATTTGGTCAAGATTGTTCGAATGTAAAGTTTGAGGCAGAGCAATGTGTCCAGTTTAGAAAGGTGGGTCCGTAGAAAGGCTGATGTGTTGGCAGGTCAATCAAGTGTTTGAGAATATATGATGAAGGTAAGTTCATATCCATGGAACTTGGAAAGTATTGCAAGGAAGTTGGGATCGAATAAGCATGTTCAGTAATGCCAGGTTGCAACAATAGTTGTGGACAAAAGCGGTTGCGCTATCTAATAACTCGGTCACCATTGGTTGCAAAAGACAAGAAGATTCAAGAAGAGATATGAACATGTCATTTGGTAATTACTCAAATGTGAAATTATTTGGTTGTGATGCTTATGTTTTTTATCAGCAGTCTAAGTAGGACTCAGATCAAACATGTAGATCTTAGATATGGTGATGATGTTAAGGGGTGTAGACTGTGGGACCCTACTACCCACAGAATCATCATGGACATAGATGCAGTGTTTGATAAATCTCCTTTTATAAAATCAAACATAGTAAAATATGAAAGGTTCAAACCATGGCTGGTAGCAGAAAGGTATTTTGAAGGTATTGATTTCCATGAAAGTTTCTCATCGATTGTTAAAAGATTGTTTATATTCATGCTGTGTTAGCACTGGTTGTGATAGTACAACTAGATGTTAACACTGTTTTACATGGATTTTTTTGGATAAGGGGATGTATATGGAACAACCAGAATGGTTAGTTCAGAATTGCAACAGAAGATCTGTTTGCAAACTCATAAATCATTGTATGGCCTGAAGCATGCTAGGCAAATGGTACAAGACGTTTGATTCCTTCATGGTGATCCAAATTTCACAAAAAAGTGAGTATAACCATTGTGTTTATGATATATTCATTATCTTGGTGTGATATGCTATGTTTGTTGCAAGCACAAACATGGTTGAAGTCAACGGTTGGCTCAGTTGGTTAGGATGTTTTTTATGAAGGACCTGGGAGCAACAAAATAAATCTTGGGCATGGAAATGCACATAGACAAGAAATATGGTAAGCTTGGTTATCACAACAAAAGTATGTGGTGAAGATACTCAGGAAATTTGGTATGAATAATGGGAAACCGATAAAATCCCATTGGCTTTCCATTGTAAGTTCTCTTCAGGTTTATGTCCTAATTGATGAAGAAGAAAAGGTTTATATGTCTCGAGTATTATATGCTAGTAGAAGTTTGATGATTGCGATGGAGAAATGGTCAACGTTTCACATGCAGTTGATGTTGTCAGTAGACACATGGCAAAACTAGGTGAAGAGCATGGAAATGGGTGCTTCAAATACATAAGCACAAGTATAACCTACAATGGTTGCAATGATTTGCTCTGTGGTTATGATTCACGAGATTTGGACAAGTGCATCAATTTATTAGACAGGTTACTGATGGAGATAGAATGGTCCATGCTGGAGTGAATCGTGCAAGCTTGTTCACGTAACCGTATTGTCAGAGAAGTTGCGGAGCTGTGATGGTGTTTGGCTTCTCTTGGTTTGCAAAAAAAGTGATGAATTAATTAAGGGCATGATATATCAGGAAAATTGTTGTCAAGGTGGAGATTGTTGGAAACATGCCAACAAATTTCCTCATGCGGTCACATGCACATGCATGCAACTATGTTAATGCGCATGCATGCAATCTATTTATGAGTTGTTCGTGTAACTATGTGATCTATTCATGATCAATTTGTGTAACTGAGTGATAGATGTTATATATGCGAGCATACCCATAGAGGTGTGAGTGCAATGTGTGAAGAGTGTGAGAGCACGCTGTGTAGAGAGCAGAGTGTGGGTGAGGAGAGAATGATTGTATGGATAACCAATTCTCTCTTAAATAATAAGAATACCGACTATCATTACCCGTGTTTTTTTTATCTCATTGGGTGTGTTTACTGTTCTTAGTTTAATGCATGTTTGATCTTGCTCGTTTATGCTCTAGTTTTATGCTATGTTTTGCTCGCTGCTTAACATTAAAAGCAAGTCAATATGAGGAGTAATGATCTTAGCATTATCACTTTGCCAAAAATAATGCAATGCAAGTCACTTTGCCAAAGCTAATCCAAGAAGATTATCACATTGTTGGGCATTTGGTTAGTATTTTTAATTAAACTAGATTTTTAAGGAAAATTAATATTTTTATTTAAAATTGAAAAGAAATAATATATATTTTTAAGATATGTACTATATATCTATAAGAATAATATTACACTAGTAAGGTATAATTCATTTGTATTTTAAGAAAATTTTAATTTAATTTATTTATTTATCTAATTTTAAAAATATTTACAATTAATTGTAATTTAGAATTCTAAAGATTAAATAAGAAATATTATAATATTGTTGGGCATTTGATTAGTATTTTTAATTAAATTAAATTTAAAAAAAATAAAATATTTTTTATTTAAAATTAAAAAGAAATAATATTTTTTTTAAGATATATATTATATATCTATAAAAAATAATATTGCATGAGTAAGGTATGAATAATATTACATGAATAAGGTATAAATTATTTGTATTTTAAGAAAATTTTAATTTTAATTAATTAATTTATCTAATTTTTAAAAGATCTACAATTAATTGTAATTTAGAATTCAGAATTCTAAAGATTAAATAAAAATTATTAGATTTACAAAATCATTTAGAATTCTAAAACAAATTAAATAAGAAATATCAGATTTATCTTCTTTATTTCTTTTAAGGGTTTCTAGTACAATTATAACTTTTAGCTGGATGAGGTTTCTCATTTGACACTTTTTAGACAAATACTGTTTTCAGTTAATGAATTAGTGGGTTGTTAATTAGCATTAAATAAGAAATATCAGATTTATTTTCTTTATTTCTTTTAAGGGTTTCTAGTACAATTATAACTTTTAGTTGGATGAGGTTTCTCATTTGACACTTTTTAGACAAATACTGTTTTCAGTTAATGAATTAGTGGGTTGTTAATTAGCATCATTATGATCTGTATCTATCCTTAGAATATAGCAACTCACATGCTTGCAAAAGTGTTTTGGTTTAAACTTGTGTCTTTTATTACTTTTTGAGAAAGCATGTGCTTTGTTGGCAAAGCTAATAATACTAACATGTGTTTTGGTTTAAACTTGTGTCTTTTATTCATTTTTGAGAAAGCATGTGGTTTGTTGGCAAAGCTAATAATATTAAAAATTTCATTTTTGAGAAAACATGTGGTTTGTTGGCAAAGCTAATAATACTAAAAATTTCATTTTTGAGAAAGCATGTGGTTGGTTGGCAAAGCTGACAATAAGTAAAAATTTCATTTTTGAGAAAACATGTGGTTTGTTGATAAAACAGACACCAGAAAATAATTTTTTCCTTGTTGTAAAAGCATTTTGTCTAATAAACCTCTACATTTTTGAAAAAGCATGTGGTTTGTGGCAAACCGACACCAAAAAATAAAAATTTCATTTTTGAATAAACATGTGGTTTGTTGGCAAATCTATACCAAAAATAATTTTTTTCGTGTTGTAAGAGCATCTTGTCTAATAAACCTTTACTAATGTAGATCTCAATGCATATTTTGACATATGTGAATAAATCACTTTATATTTATTTTTATGTTTATTTTTATGTAAATGTTCAAAGTATTACCAATATCTTTATTACAATAAAATATTCCAAAACTTTTTTACTTTACTAAACAATTAATAATTTTTTATATTAATTAAATATTCCAATTAGACTCAACAACCAAATAGCACAAACTATACATATAATCACAGTTACAAAATAATAAAATTTATAAGTAATTTTAAAAATAAAACAAAAAATATATTCTCACAATTTTAAAATAATAAACACATTTTTTAATTTATAAATAAAATAAAAACTTAAATCTTGAATTTATAAATAATTTTAAAAATAAAAAAAAAATTATATTTTCACAATTTTAAAATAATAAACCTTTTTTTTAATTTATAAATAAATTTAAAAATAAAATAAAAACTAAAATCTTGCTGTGATATATATTGATTCACAATACAAATAATGAACATTTTTAATTTTTAAATTAAAAAAAAATCATATTTATTAGGTAGGTTTATTAATTTTTATTAATATATTTGATATAAGTTAATAAATATATATTTAATATATTAATAATTTATTGATGTAAATTAATAAATATATATTTAATATATTAATAATTTATTTTATAAAATACATTTTATTAATATATATAACACATTAATAACTGTTTATTAATTATTTAACATAAAATCAAAATAATATATTATTAAACATCATTTGTTAATGAGAATGAGAGTATATTGTCAAAATTGCCACTTCAAATAAACTTTAATCATCGTCATCATCATATACATTTCATAATACGATTAAATTTCTAAATGTAATGTAAATTAGGTATAATTTACATCCATAAATCTAATAACATTATTTGTTAATATATAAAATATTCGTAATACTATATATATCACCATTTTTAATTATTTATTTTTTAAATAATGTATTATATAAATATTTTATTAAACTAATAAATATTATTAATAAAATAAAATTTAAATTGATAAATATAATTAATAATAAAATAAAATGATAAATATTATTAATAATAATAAAATAAATAATAAATAATTAATTATATACAATTTTTTTTTTCTTCTTGTGTATAAAATACAAATATCTACATATATTTGAATATATCATCATATTTCTTATTTTACCTTTTATATGATGCTATCTCTTCTTAATCATTGATAAATATATTATTGTGAAAAAATAATGTATATCAATTTTGTTTAGATAGGTTTAAGAATAGATTTGTTAAATAAATTTTTAATTTTATTTTTTGAAGGTAGTAAAATTTATTATTATTTAAGGGAAGGTAGTCAAATTTATTATAATTTAAGGGTTTATTGGTAATGAGGACAATCATCACTATTCATAAATGTGGGTAGAGTAATCAATGTTATTCAAATAGTATCATTATTTCTTTAGGTTTGAGAAAGAATGTTTAACTAATCAGAGTTAGTTTTAGATCTTACTTTAAAACAAAAAAGTGAGTTTAACCTATATAATATTAGCAAGAAAGTCAATGTCTAATCATTATTGGGCTACCTCCAATAAACTTAAATGCTTTCTAATAACATTTACCCTTAATTTCATATATAAAAATAAATACTACCCCACTTACAATTTAACCTTTTGTCCAAATAAAATTGTGAGATCAAACATTTTTTTTTCAAAATTTATATTTTTAATTATTATTTTTAAAATAAACAATATTTGTGAAAAATAAATATTTAAAGTGGTTTATTTTTAAATATAATATAATATAAAATTGTTTTTTTTTTTGTAAGTAAGATTTGTATAAAAATCTTCAAAAAACAAGAATTACAGTATCATCATGAGTTCCAGACTGTAGGAACTGAACTGCCCCGAAGGGAAACCAGTTCAGCCAATCGATTAAAGTAAATCCCATTGTCTTAAGGTACCAGTCTTAAAATGACATAAACTTAAACATAAAAATTCTAGTCCCCTGTGGGAGACCGAATCAACCAGTCAACTAACCCCGATATAAAAACAACATACAAAATATGATCATATACCCTATGAGGCAGAAACAAATTCTGACAATTTGCTAAATTAGCATGAAGACACCTGGGCATGTCATGTGGTGGGCTTGTAGCAAGGCCATGCGTCCACGAAGGTGGCGTTGGGCGTTGGGTCCGCGGATGGTGCTGCTACCTCTTCAACCAATGTCCCTCCCTCCTCCATGGGCTCGTACATGGTTGCACTTGTGTCGACGTCACTTCCAACCCCTTCCTCTTTGACCATTGTCCCTCCCTCCTCCATGGCCTCGTGCAGGGAAGTTCCTGTGTCGACGTTGCCTCCAACCCTTTTCGACAATTGTCCTTCCCTCCTCCATGGAAGCACTTGTATCGTCGTTGCCTCCAACCCCTATGTTGTCTTCTCCTCCAACCCCTGTGTCATCTTCGTTTCCACCCCCTGTGGCGTCTCCCTCTCTTGGTGTTGAGAGGCATGCCCCCTGCAGAGTTGAGAGCAATTGCAGGAGCGTTGAAATCTTCCCGTCCAGGAGTTCCATTCAAAACTACAAGTCGTCTAGGCCTTGCTGCAATTCAAAGACCATACCTTGCAGAATTGCAAGGCTGTTCTACAATTGCGAGCCTGGTATTAAGTCTGAGAAGGAATGAGGCCTTGGTTGAGGTCCAAGGATTTCTAGTTGCGATCCAAGGTAAGGATGATTGGTTGAAATCTCTGGCTGGACTGGTGCGCTCGCTGATGAGTTGGGTGGAACTGGAGGAAGTGGCAGCGAGGTGGAAGCCAAATCGTATGAGGGTCCCGGGTTAAAACCCATGGAATTTCTAGAGATGGAAAACCATTCCAACTGGCTTGAGAGGGGCGAGAAGAGGGACGAGAGGTTGTTAGGGATTTGTCTAGACTGCGACTGAGAAGATCGTAAGGAAGGTGAAGAAGATGACGAGCTAAGAGATGGTGCAGGTGAGGGTCGGAGAACCATGTGCGACCGACTGGGCTGCTAGGCTGAGCCGTGCTTGGATTTCCCCCTTTGCCTTGGCATGCCTGGGACACTGACGAGATTTGCAAGCACCGAAAAGAAGCATAGATAGCGGAGGTGTAGCTGGGAGGAGTGTAGGTCACAGGAGGTCTCGATCGTGGAAGAGAAGAACTTCGAATGCACCTGGTAGAAGTCATGGCGTCGAGAGTGCTGAAGGAGGCAAGCACACACGAGCAGAGTAAATTCCAATTCATGGTTCTGAGCCATCGACATGACAACGAGATTATGCCAGGCGCACTGAGAGTAATGGTGCCTAGGCTTGCGTGAGTTTGGATTAAATGCATGAGGGTGTGACACATTTCTGTCACATGGCCATCGCCATATTGGCTGCCTCGCGTCCTCTCCTGGTGACATTTGTCCCGCACCGGCACCCCATCCGAGGAGTTGTCGATGGCTTGAGCTTTATCTTTGCATTGTTGAAGGATGGGGTGTGTTGGGTGGATGGAGGCTTGGAAAAGTATCTCCGGTCCTTCCTAATTCGTTCTAATATTAGCCAGTTCATCGACAATCTGATTTGCCTTCCTCCTTACATGAGAGGGGATGAAGGAATGATTGGGTCAAATAAGTTTTGCAATTGTCCTCAGACCATGAGAAAGTCGCCAACATGGCGAGATTCACTTTGGGTCAGCACCATTCAGGATTTTCCAAAAGAGGTTGAGAATGATTTGCGAGTCTCCTTCCACAATCATCTTAGTGAAGTTGTGCTCAATGGCTAATTGCAAGCCCCTGGTGAGCCCCCATAATTCTGCGACATTGTTTGTGGTGTGGCCTAAGATACCCACGGTGATGAGAACAATTTTTCCCTGGTGGCCTCGGAAAACCATGCCAAATCCGACTGCCCCGGGGTTGCCCTGGAGGCTCCATCAAAGTTGAATTTGATAAAACCATCCGGGGGGGGGCACCAATGAGTGGGGATGTCCTTGATGGAGTGAGTCCGCGAAGCAAGAGGTGGGCACTGAATTGGGTTGAAATTCCAATACCTCAAGATGCTTTGTTTCTCAATTGGGCAACTTAGGTCTGTTTCGGTCCAATGTTGTAGCTTGATTGTTTCCAAAACATTGTGGCAGCTTTGATTCTAACAGTGTTGCCAGGGGAGATGGGCGTTCCTAAAGATCTTTCTATTCCTTTCCTTCCAGATTTTCCAGAGGATAAAGCCTGGGAGAAATTGTCATATACTGTTGAGAATAGGTGACTGGAAATCCACATCTCTCCATTCCTCAATGGTGGTGTTGATGCTATCCCTTTTTCGATCCGAGGTGTGCATGATTGTCGCACATTGATCCTAGACTTGGGTAGTGAAAGGGCATATGTTAAGGAGATGATTAATTGTTTCTACCTCCTTCCTACAAAGAGGGAAAATGGATGGGCCTATGAACCCCCTTTTAGTAAGGTTATCCCAGGTAAGAATGCTTTCATGCGTGACCAACCAAAGGAAGAGGTTGATTTTTGGCCAATGTTTTAGGGACCAGATTTTGTTCCAAGCTTTCCTCGGGGGGGAGAGATCGGAATAAGTCTTGACGACATAAGCCTCTTGGATGTTGAAGGTGCCCCTTGGTGAATGTCCCCATCGAAGGATATCCTTGCTTGTTAGGATGGGGATTTTCCACACGTTGATTAGGTTGTACCAAGGTTGAAGATCCACTTGTGCATCTATATGTAGGTCCTCTCCTGTAGATTTCCAGCATCTCCATGTGGTTTCCGCTGGATTGTCCTTCCAGTAGTCTGCCACTTTTTTTAGTCCCGCCTGAGTAGCTCGGGTGCTGAAGGTGTCAGCCCATGCCTCTTGCTCTAATATAGGTAACTGTTGCCACAAATCCTTTTAGAAGAGGGTTGTTTGACCATTTCATATTTCCCAGAAGGCGTGATTGGTTACAAGCTGTTGATTATTGTTGGCCATTGTCCAGATTAGGGAGCCTGGGTTGTCTCCATTCCATCTGATGAGGTTTCTTTCTGCTGTTTTAGGAGTGCACTTTCTTCTCCAAATCTTGGCCCAGAGGTCTTGAGGCTTTTTCAACCATCTCCACCAAATCTTAGCACTCAGGATTTTGTTCATGGTTGAAGGGTCCCTTAATCCCAGACCCCCTTGAGCCTTGGGTCTGTAGACCTTTTCCCAACTGATCAATGCCAACTTTTTCCCTGTTTTGATCCCTTGCCAGAGAAATTTTCTTTGCAAGGTTTTGATAGCATTAAGGACAAAGTTAGGGGTGGCTAGGGCTGAGAAGGTATAAACTGGTAAGGCTCGCAGCACAAACTTAAGGAGAATGAGGTGGCTGGGGAGATTGAGAGCACGGTAGGTCCAAGAGGAGAGTATTTTTGAGAAGGAAGTGAGGAGGTTTTCCCACGAACTATTCCAGAGGGTGTTGTCTAACAGGGGGATGCCTAGGTATTTGGACGGAAGGGAGCTTCAGGAGAAACCCAAAATTTCAAAGATGTGGCGCTGAATCAGAACCAAGGTGTTGAAAAAAAAGATCTGGGACTTGTCCTTGTTGATGTCCATTCCTGAATGATCCATATGGATATCGATGGACACCCACCTTTTCCAACTGGCTCAAAACAATTTTCTGGCAATTTTGGCAATTTACTATTTTTAGCAGTTTTCACTTTCGGGGCCATTTTGAGGGCCTAAATGAAGGTTTTTTAGGATCGTTCCAATTAAATGATATATAAAGGCATGATTGCAGGCCCAAAATGAATCTCCTTGATGATACCTTTCCAACGGGCTATCATACGCCTAAAATAGAGATCGTATGCAAAAGCTACGACCCCGGGAAGTTAATGTACTAACTTACCCAAACGGGGCCTACATGACTTTTGGTGCTTCATCTCCTAGGGTTAGGTTTTTGGATGTCTAGGGTTTTTGGCATTACTGTTTATTGTAAAATACCTTTAGAGCCTCATTGTAATCACGTTCTTGCGAATGAGCGCAACCATCACATCTCTTCTCAGAGATAAGCCACCACCATTCCAGCAACCTGTTTCCACTGCATTTTACAGTTTCAGCTTATTTCATTATTGAATAGAAAACCAATTTTATTGTATCTCTGTTATTGTGTGTTAAGAATCTGTTAATACTCTGTATTCATTTCATTCTGCTCATAAAATCCAGATCAGTGGTATTAGAGCGGTTTGCTCCTTGTCGTCTTAATGGATGTCCCCAACGAGGTCGGAGTACAAAGAGTTGGGTCTTGAGCTTGTTTCTCTTGAGGACACAAGCTCTCACACGCCCAAGCGACCTCTCATGGCAGGAGAAAACAAGTATGCTGGGACAGGAGATCCTTTCAAACTGTTGATTGAGGAATCCCTCACGCAACAGAGGAACAAGATGATGGATAGTTTCGCGCAAATCCTTCAGCGGCTACCAACATGCAATGCATCTTCTTCGAGCGGAGTTGCCACCCCCTTCAAGGTACAAATAAACTTCTACATTCCTATATTTGAAGGTCAAATAGACGCAGATGTTGTAGACAAGTGGTTGAATATGCTAGAAGAGTATTTTTCTATCCATAACTTCTTGAATAGAGAAAAGATTACTTTTGCACTCCTCAAAGCCATCTCCCATGTCAAAGATTGGTGGGAAACGTTTTGTGAGAAAAAGGAAACAGAGGAACCCTCATTATTTACAGTCATAACCACCTGCGATTCCTTCAGGGATGCTATTAAGGAACAATACTACCTTGTCGGAAGTTATGACGACTTATATACCAAATGGACCACACTGCGGCAAGAAAGAGACCAAACAGTGCCAGATTTCACAAATATCTTCCATACCTTGCACACCAAGCTGGGTATCAAAGATTCAAAGCGACATCTAGTGCTCAAGTATTGCAGTCCTCTGCATAGATACATCTAGAATGAAATGGAATTTCTAGACATATCATCCTTGGGTGTGGCCTACCGATATGCCATCAAAATCGAGCAGAAGCTCAAACAAAAGACGCGGAAATTTGGGCCTGGGAACCCCTCACAACAAAAGCTAGGAAAGGGTGGCCCCAACCCACAAAACAAAGGACAGAGCAAAGATGGGCAGTATCAGGACAACCAGTCCAAGCCACAAGCAAAGAAGGACACTGAAAAGACAAAAAAAGATACCTTAAGAGCCCTTGGCATAACATTGTTGATTGTCACTCAAATAAGTCGCTGGTGGCCAAAGTGAAAGCCTCTAAATCAGATGCGTATTCTCACTCTAAGCCATAACTAGAAAGGGGAAGATGGATCATTGACGCGGAACCCAGTGCCACCGTTGCTACCACCAAGCTCCATCATGGTGAACTAGATGAGCTCGAAGAAGGAGAGCGCCTCTTCCATTCGCAAATGTGGGTAAAAGGCACCCTGCTGCACTTCATCATTGATAGCGGTAGCCAAAAGAACCTTATCTCTGTAGAGGTCATCAAGCGGCTGGCCCTGCCCACAATGCCTCACCCACAACTCTACACCATTGGATGGCTTCGCCAAGGAAGCGATCTCCGCGTCATCCAACAGTGTCTACTGTCATACGACATCAACCCCTTCAAAGACGAGGTATTGTGTGATGTTGCTCCTCTTGAAGTTTGTGATGTTCTTTTGGGCCAACCTTATTTATGGAAACATCATGCTGTATATGAGTCTAGGCCTCATAGTGTTATTATTACTTTGAACAGGAAATTGTACAGGATACCTGAGGCAATCCCACCTAATGCTATTTCCTTGATCTCTGCTAAGCAATGCAGGAAGGTCATCTCTCAGATGGGGAAGTTGGTATTCTTCATGATTCGCTCTCAGAATAAGCGAAAGATCACATCCACATCCAGGGTCTCTGCGACTGACCTCTCCACACAGCAGAAGCAAGTAGATAAGGTTGTGGAAGAATACTCGGATATCTTCTCCTCACCTATCGGGGTACCTCTGCACTGCCAGGTCAAGCACCCCATCGATCTGACCCCCGGTGCACCGTTGCCCAATGGGACAGTCTATCGTTGCTCTCTGTTAGAGAATGAGGAGATCAAGTGACGAATCCAAGAACTGCTCCACAAGGGGAACATCCGTCCTATCTCATCACCTTGTGGGAGCCCAATCGTGCTGGTACAGAAGAAATATGGAACCTGGCGACTCTGCATTGATTATCGAGCTCTGAATAAAATCACAGTCAGAAACCGATACCCGATTCCCCGAATCGACGACCTTCGTGATCAACTCACGGGGGATAAATACTTCAGTAAGATCGATCTGAAGTCTGGCTACCACCAGGTCCCGATAGAAAAGACAGATGTATGGAAGACCGCCTTCAAGTCAAAGGAAGACTTTTTTGAATGGTTGGTCATGCCCTTTGGTTTGACAAATGCTCCGACCACTTTCATGAGGATGATGGATGATATCCTATGACCATTCACCAATAATTTTGTAGTGGTGTATTTGGATGACATTCTTATTTATAGCAAGATTTGGGCCGAACACTTGCAGCATATTCAACAGGTTTTGCACACCCTGCGGCAGCACAAGCTATACACCAACTTGGAAAAATTCTCCTTCGGCATGGATAGGGTCCATTACCTGGGCTACATCATTGATCAACATGGTGTACATGTGGATCTAGCCAAGATCCAACTCATATGTGACTAGCCAGTCCCAACCACACTCACTGAGCTTCAGAGCTTCTTGGGCCTTACCAATTTCTACCGCAGGTTTGTGTTGGGATTCTCCCATATTGCATGGGCCCTCAGCCAAATCACCAGGGGTGGTGGTAAGACAAAATTTGTATGGGGCCGGTACCACCAACAAGTGTTCGATGATTTGAATCAGCGCTTGTGCTCATCCCTAGTACTTTCACTACCAGACCTGCAACATCCCTTTGAGATCGAGACAGAGGCTTCAGACTATGCTGTGGGCGATGTTCTCACTCAACACGGCCACCCCGTGGCCGATCATAGTGAGACACTATCCGATGCTATCCGTAAGTACCCTACTTACGACAAAGAAATGTACTCCCTGCCGCCAGTGGAGACATTACATTCTTGGGAAGGAGACAGTCATCCACATTGATCATAAGCCACTGCAGTTTATGCAGACACAAGGAAAATTGCAGAATGATCGCCATCAAAAGTGGTCCACATACTTGCACCAATTCCACCTCAACATCAAGTATAAAACATGAAGCACCAATCGCGTCGCTGAATTCCTCAGCAGACCACCAGTCACGACACTCACCATGGTTCTAGACTCTTGCAGCCATGAGACCTCTGGATGACCCCAACTCTATGAGATAGACCCGAACTTCGCCACCACCTACCAAATGTTGGGTGCAAACATAGTTGTCGATAATTTCTAACTACAGGATGGGTTGCTGTGTCCTCTGGGCCATATCTGTGTTCCATCAAGCGAGTGAGCGAAGATAATATGGGAAGCCCACTATATTTGGGTGGAAGGACACTTTGGCGTCGAAAAAACAGTGGCGATGCTACAAAAACATTTCTACTGGCCGAAACTCCGACAAGAGGTCAACAAGTATATCAGGTCCTGCACTGCCTGCGCTATTTCCAAACCAACCACTAAGAAACTGGGCATGTACACCCCTCTTCCTACTCCTAACAGGCCATGGGAATCCATCTCAATGGACTATATGTCGGGCCTCCCATCCACCAAGCAGGGAAATGACTGTGTTTTTGTGGTTGTTGACCACTTTTCTAAGATGGCGATGCTGGTTGCCTGCAAGAAGAGAATCACAGCAGAGGCCACTACCAAGATCTTCTTGAATAGGTCTGGGTACATTTTCGACTCCCACAAACCATTGTCTCAGATAGGGACAGACGATTTCTCAATACATTCTGGTCGAGCCTCTTGTCACTGCTGGACACCAAGCTAACCAAATCCACGGCCTTTCACCCCCAGATAGATGGCCAAACCAAGGTCGTAAATTGAATGGTTGTGTATATCCTTTGCATGTATAATTCAAAGTACCCTCACACATGGGATGAGAGCCTTCCCTATGTTCAACATAGCTACAACCGAGCCCTGCATAGCTCAACTGGCCACAACCCCTTTCAGGTGGGGTTGGGATTCCAACCATTGGGTCCCATAGATGTTGCACTTCCCCTTGCGGTCACCTCGACCGACTCATCTCTTGTTCCAACTGAAGCTGACAAAGCCACCCGGTTCATTGAGCAGATCCAACACATCCACCAACAGGTTTAGGATATCCTACAGAAGTCCAATGACAAGTACAAACAACACCATGATCAACATCGGGTGCCACATAAGTTTCAGGTGGGAGACAAAGTTTGGTTGCACTTGTAGAAAGAATGCCTTACAGGACCCCATCATAAGATTTTCCCACTTCGTTATGGGCCGTACACCATCACCAAGGCCGTGGGGGATAATGCTCTCGAGCTCAACATTCCTCCTTTCCTTGGCATGCACCCAATGTTCAACGTGGATCTCCTTCGCCCTTATTTCCCACCATTATTGGACACCTCAGACGTAGCAGAACAAATGACACCAACAGAGCTCAACCCCGACTGCATCCAACAGGAATCCAACGATCAAATTTTGGACACACAGATCAAGGGAACTCGACATCAAAGGATCCAACTTTATCGAGTCGTCAAAGCAAGGCAACTCCTGCACCAAGGCAAGTGGCTCACCTGGAGCCAAATTCAGCAAATATTTCCTCATCTGATTGGGGAACTCAATGAAATGGATACCATTGCTTCCTAATGAGGGAGGATTGATCCATATGGATATTGGTGGCCACCCACCTTTTCCAACTGGCTCAAAATAGTTTTCTGGCAATTTACTATTTTTAGCAGTTTTCACTTCCGAGGCCATTTTTAGGGCCTAAATGAAGGTTTTTCGGGATCATCCCAACTCAATCATATCTAAAGGAATGTTTGAGGCCCCAAAATGAATCTCCTCGACGATATCTTTCCAATAGGCTATTATACGCTTAAAACGAAGATTGTATGAAAAAGTTACGACCTCGAGAAGTTAATGTACTAACTTACCCAAACAGGGCCCACATGACTTTTGACGCTTCATCTCCTAGGGTTAGGTTTTTGGATGTATAAGGTTTTTGGAATTCCTGTTTATTGTAAAGGTCCTTCAGAGCTTCATTGTAATCATCTTCTTGCGAATGATCAAAACCATCACATCTCTTCTCAGAGATAAGCCACCACCATTCCAACAAGCTTGTTTCCACTGCATTTTACAGTTTTATCTTATTTCATTATTGAATAGAAAACCAGTTTTACTGTATCTCTGTTATTGTGTGTTAAGAATATGTTAATACTCTGTATTCATTTCATTCTTTTCGTAAAGTCTGGATCACTGAAGTGTCCTAGAAATTTTGAAGGATGGAAAGGAAGAAGTGGTCCTCCATGATTGTGGGGAATCCCATCATTAGAGTGTCATCAACAAATTGGCTGTGAGAGATTAGAGGATTGATGCCATGCAATGGAAGTCCTCCGAGTGATTTGTTTTCTATGGTGGCCTGGATGGATCGATTGAGACCTTTTTCCATGATAATAAAAATGAATGGGGACATAGGATCTCCTTGCTTGATTCCTCTAGTGGGGGAGAAAGGACGAGAAGGGACACCATTGACGAGGATTGAGAAGAAGGAAGAAGAGGTGAGGTTCATGATCCAATCTACCCAAGAGGGGTCAAATCCAAAGGAAAGGAGAATCGAGTGCATATACTCCCAACTTATCTTGTCAAAAGCTTTAGAGAGATCCGGTTTTAAGAGCATACCTGGAGTACGGGTCTTTTGTAGGGAGTGGATCACTTCATGCGCTAAGATGACACTGCCCAATATTTGTATGCCCTCCACATACCTTGATTGCTCCAGTGAAATGATAAGGGGGAGGATAGGCTCGAGTATTCTTGCTATAAACTTAGTTAAAATCTTGTAGATGACATTGCAGAGAGCGATTGGTGTTGAAAGATTGGTTGTTGTCATTGATGTCAACCCTAGCCATTGGTTTTGGACCGCAAGATTGATGAAGGTATTTGGACATGAAGGAAAATGTACATGAAGAAACAAAACCCATGGATGAATAATATACATCATGTTGTTTCCATTCGTAGGTGGCACGTCACGTGGATCCTCATGGTTGAGGAGAAATGAATTTTTGAAGATGACAAAGTGAATTGAAGAAGGAAGTACTTATAGGCCCTGAAGATAATTAAAGAAAAAAATTACAAAATAAGAAAGTGTCAGGTCAGACCTAATGTTAAAATGAAGTGGCATAAATGGTATAAATAAATATCATTATAAATTCATTTGATATACAAGTCTAATTTCAGAGGAAATCAGAAGTAAAGAAGGCCAGATTTCAAGGGAGGATGAAGTCTTTTGGGGATGTGTTCTAAGGTATGTTATTTACAGGTCATATTACCATTTTCGCTATAATTTTTTTTTCTAGAACGATTCAGATGGTGAAATTGCTATGGTATTGATAAGACATATCAAGGTATATGTGGTAAAATTTTCAAATCTTGATTCGCTATAATTATGGAGATACACTCTGTGGAAGATAGGGTTTTTGACCAGTCCTGAAGCTAGTCAATAAACAAGTGTTCTGGGTAAAACCGTCATAACTTATTCATAGAAAATCCAAATGAAGTGGGACCAATTTCATTGGAAAAAGTATAGACTTTAGTTTTTTTGGTACGATTTTCAGAATCTGATGTTAAATATTGAGCACGGGGCATTCTGTACAAGTTCGCTCTCCTGAATAAACTAGAATTGAATAAAGTCTACTATTCTTCCTATAACTTATTTTTGGGGAGGATTCAAGGAGTGAAACTTGGAGGAGTTTCAGAGAATACATTGAGTAATATTATCTACAAGATCAGAGTATTCCAAGAATTGAAGAATTATAGAAGTTGATGAAGTCTCAGGAAACATTATCAGGCTCTATGTGATGGTTGGTTGATGGTGATGATTTAACGTAAAGTTTTATTATCTCTTATATATTCTTTGGTGGAAGGAAGGGGCAAGGATGAAGAGGTCAACCTTCTCTTGATATTGGAGGATTTTATCTTCCTCTTGGAGGTTTAACCCTCACTTTATATTTGGAACTTGTAGCTACCTTTGGAAGTCATTACTTCCCTTGACCAATAACTACTGAATATTTCTTGTATATTGTGCATGGTGTATTGTGGTGTATTGATGTAAATCTTATACTATTGTTCATTGCTCATTGGATTTAGTTGAATGGTTTAAGTATAAGTTGATATTTTTTTAAAGTTGTACTTGATACTGATTCACCCCCCTCTCAGTATCAATAATTGGTATCAGAGCAGGTTTCCTTCAGAACAGTTTAACCACTGGAAGGAAAATCCCGAGCAGAGATGGATGACCATGATCACATTTCAAATGGGATTCAAAAATTTGAAGGAATAAATTATGCATACTGGAGTGATAGAGTGAAAACTTACCTAACGGCTTTGGGAGTAGACATTTGGTACTCAGTCGTAAATGGTTATGTAATCCCAAATAATGCTCCAATCGATCCAAATGAGAAGAAGCTTATGAGTTGTAATTTAAAAGCCAAACATGTTATTCTAAAAGGATTGGCACCAACCATTTCTAAAAAAGTGATGGGCTGCAACACTGCTAAAGATGTATGGGACAAACTCAAGAGTATCTATGAAGGTGATCCAAAAGTTAAGCAGGTCAAGCTTCAACGACATAGAGCAGAATTTGAAAATTTCAAGATGAATGAAAAGGAAGATATTGCAACCTATATTCTTAGAGTTGATGAAGTTGTTAATTTTATCAAAGGATTAGGTGAAGAGATCGATGAATCGTTGGTTGTACAAAAAGTGTTGAGATCACTTCTCTTTGAAGAAACTAGGGACTTGACCAAAATGACAATGGATGAATTACATGGGTCTCTTATAGCATATGGAATGAGAATAGGTACATAAAGTGACCAACCAAACAATGAAGCAGCCTTTAAAGCCATAAAGAAGAAAAAAGACAAGGATAACGACCTTGTTCCAGAAATAACAAGGTTCGTAAGAAGGTTGTGGAAGATACAAAGGTAAGTCTCCTCTCAAATGTTTTAACTGTGGTAGAATAGGACATATTGTTGAAAACTGCTACTATAAAAAGAGAAGTCTCAATAATAAAAAGAGCTTCTACTCCAAGGATGATGACATCTCCTCAGATGAGAGTGATGAAGAAGATAATGATGGAGGAGAAGTCCTCTTCATAACCCAAGAAACCCAATATGATGATCACAAGAATTCTAAAGAAGAAGAAATCATTTTTGAAGAAGTTTCAGATGAAGAAACCAACCTTGATTCCTTTTGGGGATACAAAGACAATG
>CBVK0101220595.1:0-10300 GCA_900067695.1 Picea abies
AAAACCATGTGCCAAACCTCACTATTATGTAGCCTCAAGCATGTACCATGCCATGACAAAATGTAACCATAAAAATATGAATATAAACATACCTGTAACTCTATAACAGACCTGGTGTATGTGATCACATACTTGTAAACCTTCCTTAATTTCAACAACAAAAGACTATCATTTTCATCAAACTTTACTTTAGTCTCACATGACTAATTTTGGATTAGTCAACAACCCTAACTTGAAAAAAGAATAAATTTGTACCTATAATGCATAAAGGTATGAAAATTATACAAAATATTCTTCAATGTTGTCTCTACAAATCCTCCAAGTTTCACTACTTGAAACCTCTAAGAAAAGGAATTATAGAAAAAATGGAAGACCTTGTTGAATATTGGCTTATTCTAGAGAGTGAACTTGTAGAGCATTGCACACGCGGAATGTTTTTTGTATGGATCTAAAAATGGTACAAAACATGATAAATACTATACTCTAACCATTTCATTTTTTCTCAATGAATTTGGATCTTTTATGAATAAGTTATGATGTTTTTACCCGGAACACCTATTTTAGACTAGTTTTAGGACTAGCCACAAACCCTATCTTCCACAGAGTGTAATGCCAAAACTACAACGACCCACAAGATGAAATTTCTATCATAGTTACTTGGATATATTTTATCAACATCCTCCATATTTTTGTATCAGAATCATTCTAGAAAACAAGTTATTGTGAAAATGGTGAGATGGCCTGTAAACAACATACCTTAGAAAGCATCATCAAAAGACTTTATTCTCCCTTGAATTTCAGCCTTCTTTACTTCACCTTCCCTCTAAAATTCACCTTAGATCTCCTTTGGTTACCTCAGTCACTTGTATATATTCAATATTCTTAAATATGTGTTAATGGGAGACCCTTTCTCTCTTACTTATACTCTCCAAGTAGCTTCATATAGAAGTATCCACTTAACCACTTTGTCCACTTAGCCACTTTGTTGGTTGTGGAGCTTGATTATCTTCCTGATTAAGAGGTCTTTTACTTTCAGCTGTGTTTATACCAGTTTCAGTTGGTCTTCAAGAATGAAGATGAAGATGAGAAATTTTCCAGGTCCAAGAAGGTTCAGAGTCCAGCATATACAACAATGGTGGAGTTGTTGAGATCAGTCTCCAAGTGGGAGATTATTGGTTGTGGAGCCTGATTATCTTCTTGATTCAGAGGTCCTTACTTTCAGCCGTGTTTATACCCCATGAAGTATTTACACCCCAGAAGTATGTACACTCTTCCACGCGGGGGAGTGCAGAGGGGGGGTACCCCCTCTATGGGGTCTAGGGAAAGCGGGCCCCTAGCCCCCGATGGAAAAATTTCCTTGTAAATGTATATTTTAATTTCATTGTAAATCTGGACCATTCATTATAAGGTCGCAGATATAACGGTAGAGATTATGTTAGGTTTTTTTTCCCTAGAAGGCAACCCTCTTTTATGAGGGAAATGTATTGCGGCTATAGTTGATTGTGAATATTGTATTATGAGATAGGAGACTGTGAGAGAAAGAAGAGGAAGTTACAACGGGTTTGCTGTAGGTTGTATCCCTTCATATGCTAGATAATAATAAAGGAAGAACCTGGAAATTTCTCTGGTGGACGTAGCCCACATTGGGTGAACCATGTAAATCTGTGTCTCTATTGTATTGTGTATCTTCTGTGTTTTGTTTCTTCATTTGTTTCATTTTATTGCTCCACGGTCCTTTTTTTCTAACATTATCCATACTGGGGCATGCACGAAGTCCTCCATTTCAGCGTTGAATTTCTCAGTCCAAAACCTCAAGAAGAGACCCGACGAGTTGAAGAAATATGACCCTCCATCAAAAATACGATTTCTGTCCTCTAAGTTATGCATGATTATTGTGAATAATCCCTTGGAGCCTAGTTGTATATCATAATGTCATTTGGGCTTCCACCATTGATATATCCATTTTACCAGTTCACATTCAGAGGGCCAAAGCCCTAAAAATTTGTCCACTAAGGCATAATCTCTCATGTATTTCTTATGTTCCTTGATCCCGGGTGTGCTTATGATATATTTCGGGGCTTGTGGCACTTGGGGAATGCATTTTCTAGGTAGCCATGGCCGTGACATGCTTGTTGATGCTGGTATTTTTCTCGAATCGATATCCATCTCTTTTTCCTTGAATGTGCCCTCGAATAGTAGTTGTGAGTGCAGATCTGGGGGAGTCTCAAAAGTGGGGCACCTGGAACCCCCTCCGTTGTTTCCATGCATCGTCGCTTCACTGTAGGAGGAGCCTCGCGACCCTCCCTCGCTTGGAGTCATTGAGCCCCTACAGGGGAAGACAAGTGCACCAAAGAAGCAATAACCCTAACCATAACCTTGCACATCCACTCTGATCCAGGTCTATGAATTGCACAAATATCCCATCCCCCGTAATCTTTTTTTTTTCATATAAAATTGTTTTGACTTAAATAATTAAAATTCAATTTAGTTTGATAATTAAAAGCATTCAAATAAGAAACTCATTATAGACATGGCAGAGAGAAATATCATTAATTATACTCTGAAAACATTTTTAGTTGATGGTTTATTTAGTGATATGTAAATTTCCATGGATATTCCACTGGAATAGTTCATCACAACACACCTTGTAATATTTTGAAATCTTAGATTATGAAATTTATTTCCTTAAATCCCAAATTAATTATTACTATTTTATTGCTCAGATTTATGAAAATAACTAAATACAAAAGTGAAAGAACGAGAAAATATACACACCATCCACACAATTGAACACAAGATGTATCATGTGAAACACGATACAAGAGAAAACCCAACTAGAAGGTGTGGCTTATGCTCCACTCTCTTTTCTTCAGTTATAAAAATGCAAATACAAAGAAAAGGGCACTCACTATGGAGTTGCCTATGACTCTATGGCCTGGATGTCTACTACAAACTCTTCTTCCTACCTCTGTTATTCTCTTAAATTCCACTCCTTGGAATATTCTCTGCGCAACTCTGGAATAAGTATAATACAAAATAATGGAACCCCTTCTCTTCCTAGCAGCCTGATATTTAACATAGCTCGGTAGTCATATAGTGTTAAGGTTTTTGCATCATCAACCCTCAATTAGTGATAAGGTTTTAGACCTTCTAGAATATTCTTCAAAGTCCACATGTGGCTAGCTCCACATGTGTGATTAATGGGGGTTGATGTGGTATCCACTCATACCATGGTGGTCAACAAGGTAGGTCAAATTGCAGGAGGCATAACTTCCATATATGAGCTCCAATTGAGGCGATTTTTGCACCGTTGGAAAAATCTTGATGTGCAGAAAAACGTCAAGGGGACGAAATCTATGGTTGCAAATTTTTGACCCCAAAAAATGTTGTTGATGCCTCAAAATGGATTTGGAAGGTTCTAGACTCCAAATCTCCAAACTAGGTCCTGCCACTAAAATGGGTCCCGCAAACCAATTCTTTCATTTTTTCCACCAAAAAATTACTAAGATAGATGAAAAAATATATAATGATCCATTTTAGATCAGATCTCCCCATTTAGGGAGACTTTTGGTCCCCAAAATCTTTTAATGAATGAGGTGAGGAATTTTTTTCTCTATCTTCTCCCTAGAGTACCATTTTCCCTTTCTTTTTGGGTCATGCTACCCATGTATAGTAGTTTTGAACTTCTTTTTCCAACTCCGCTTGAGATTCTTGTGCTAAGTCCTCTATGGCAGGTAGGACTTGCTACTAAGTTTCTTGATCCAACATGGAAATCTCATAGAGTTTTAGATTCTCCACATTAATTACCAAGTAAATGCAAATGTATGGAGGTAGAATAGGTCTATAGGTGTTATCAACCACTTTCACCAATACCTCAAAAGGGCCATACCACGGAGCCTTGATCTTCTTACTATGACTTTATTGTATTTCCTTGTTTTTTTGTAACCAAACTCTGTCTCCCACTTTGAATGATTTTTCTATTCTATTCTGATCATGTTGGGCCTTGCACCTTTTCCATGACTTCTTCAATGTATCCTATACTTGCAAATGGATCAACCTGATTTATCGGTAGAAGTATGGACTGTTCTATTAGAAGAGTGTTGAATGTATAATAGATCCTCATCCCAGGTTTATGGATGATTCTGATTGTAACCCCTCAAAATTTGTACCAATGTGTTGTTGACTACTTTTGTTTGGCCAGATTTTTTCTATGGATGGAATGTTGTAGGTCTCTTCAACTTCGTGTCCATCTTCTCCCAAAGTTTAGTCCAAAAGGATTTGATAAGTATAGTATCCACGTCTAAGATGATGATCCTTGGTATCCAAAAGTGCACCCAAACCTATTCAAATAACATGCTTGCTACTTCTTGTCCTTTGATGGTATTTTTACAAGGAATAAGAATACATATCTTGTTGAAGCTATCAACTACAACAAATAGATATTCATGTCCCTTCCTAGTTGTTGGAAAACCATAAGAAAATCCATGGAAATGATTTCCTAAGGTCGAGTGGGTAAAATTAAGGGATGGTATAAACCTTGATTTCTATTTATAGGCTTGTTGGTACAACTACGCATGCATCCTCTAATATATCGAGCTACATCTTCTTGCATTCTGGGTGAATACACATACCTTTGTAAGTTAGCAACCGTCTTCCCAATACCAAAATGTCCCACAACAACCTTGGAGGTGTGAGCCTCTCTGATAAACTGCAATATTTCACATTTAGGAACACAAAGCTTATCTATATTGTATAGGAACTCATTTTGGAGATGATATCCATCCTTATTGTCATATTCTTCTACATGAATTTGGCCATATAACTCATGAAATATCTCTCTAAAGTTCCCATCTTCTTTGTATGCCATTTTGTATGCATCATAGGTAAAAATGATCCATGTGCATAAGAATTCCCAAAGTTGTAATCATGGATGTGGATGGCCTTGAAAGCATGTCTACCAACTTGTTAGTGGTTCCCTTCTTATACTTGATAACTAGATGAAATTGTTATAAATACCCCATCCACTTGTAATTTCTAGTTTGTTGAATCTTACTCTGAGCCTGCAAATATTGCAACAGTTGGTGAGCAGTGTGAATAACAATTTCCTTTCCCATGAAATAGTGCTTCCACTTATTTATGACTTGAACCAAGGCAAGAAGTTCCTTGTCATATGTAGAACAGTTCAAGACCACCCCATGAAACATTTTAGAATGATATCATATTGTTTTACCTCCTTGCATCAAAATTACTCCCATAGCATACCCACTTGCATCTGTATCCACTTCTAAAGGATTCTACAAGATAGGCAATGTGAGAACTGGTGCTTGATTGATCTTTTGTTTTAGCTCGTCAAAAGATTTCTACTGATTCTTTATCCACTGGAAAATATTACCACTAGTTTATATGGCATAGAGTGGCACAACTACTGTTGAAAAGGATACTATGAACTTCCATAGGTACTGTGCTGCCCCAAAACAACTCCTAAATTCAATGACATTAGTAAGAACAAGATTCTTCATGATGGTCTCCATCTTTGTGGGATCTATATTGAGTTCCCCTCTATCGATCACATACTCCAAATACACGAATGACTATTGAACAAACTCACATTTCTTGAGGTTTTCTAGCAACCAATGTTTTTTTAGAGTCTCTAACACCTGCATGAGATATGAAATGTGATCCTCCTAGGTAGAGCTATAAACCAATATGTCATCCAAGTACACTATTGCAAATGAATCTTAATAGGAACATAATACATCATTCATCAAACACATAAATGTAGTTGGTGCATTACATAAACCAAAAGGCATGACCAACCACACATAAATGTAGTTGGTGCATTACATAAACCAAAAGGCATGACCAACCGTTCATATAGACCTTGCCTTGTCTTGAAGATAGTAGTCCAAGTGTGTTCTTTAACATGTGATATAGACCTTGCTGAAACTAATCTAACAAATAATCAATCCTAGGCAGAGGGTGCCAATTCTTGACTGTGATCTTGTTCAAATATCTATAGTCAATACACATAAGCCAATTCCCATCCTTCTTGGGTACTATGATAATAGGTGACCCACAAGGTGAGATGCTTGGTCAAATAACTCCTTGCTCTAGAAACTACTGTAATTGTTTCCTATTTCATTTGATTCTAGAACATCTATACAATCTAATATTTTGGTAATGGAAAGTTAGACAACAACTATATCTCATGTTCCACTTCCCTCTTAGGTAGCATCCCTTTAGGCTCCTGGAACACTCCCTTGTATTCCTGCAACAAATCCTGTAATTTTTGTTTCTTCTCTTTTGTGCATCCTTCTAGGGATGCTTTAACTCTCATCAATTCCTCCACTGGCTGAGCCTCTCTTAAAAAAATAATACATGCTTCTTACTAGAACTGATCAAATTTTGTCTTGGTTAGCACTTACCATAGAGATATTTGACTTTCCTTTGTGTGCATTGATGATGTAAGACTTCCCATCCTTGATCAGGCGGTACTAGTTCACTCTTTGCATGAATATCGCATCCCTTATATACATGTAGGGGCTTCCAAACACTACACCACACACATCAAAAGGTACTGCATATAATTCCTCTTCATCAATAAAATATGCACTTATAGCAAACTTGATCTTACATTGTTTAATGAATTTGATTTTTTCATCCTTATTCACCCATCCCAATGGATATGGGACCAGATGATCATGAAAATCCAACCTAAGCTTGCTAACCAACTAATTTTCTATGAGATTGGCCTATGAATTGGAATCAAATAGAGTATCTACCTTGGTCCTTTTGACCAATATCTTAATATGGAATAATTTTGTCATGTTCTTCTCTTCCTTATGATGAAGGCTATTCAAATTCACCTCCTTCCACATTGAAGTGCATACAATCTTCTCACCCACATCCAAACTGCTCTCTACATGGTTTCCCAAATCCTTTCCTAGAAGGTTCTTCTTATTGACATCCTTCTTGCAGTTCTTTGGATTCAACTCTGGGTGTAGCTTCCAAGACTTTTCTTCAGTGTGTCCATAAATATTGCAATGGTTGCAGTGGTTGTTTGCACTGATGTGCAGTGGTTTCCATATTTTTTTGTTTTCTTTTCCACTTCTTATTCCCCTCCTTGGAAATTTTTGGGTTGTTGTATTCTTTGAAGTGAAAGTCTAGTCGAGGTGGATCGAATGACAGTTGAAGTCTAAGGTCAAGGAGGTTCAATCGGGTAAATTCAAAGTTGAAGGTCGAGGTGGTTTGACCAGGTAAAGTCGAAGTTTAAGTTCAAGGTGGTTCGACCGGGTAAATTCGAAGTCAAAGGTCGAGGTGGTAATGACATAAAAAAAAATTCGAAGAGGTCAACCAAAAAGAGGTCGATAGGCGTGCATATGGAAACTGACTGAAGATCGAATGAAGGCCGACTGGTAGTCAACTGGTAATCCTACTTGGTCATTGATCATAACATAATGCTGAGATTCACGGGATTTGTAGCCAATGATTTTCTTGGATATGTAACCATTTTTGGGCACCTATTATTTAGGTTTTTTCCTACTATAAATCCTATAAAGAAGGCATGCTGTAACGTTGTAAAATTTAATGAATCAATCAATAATCGTACAGGTTTCTGGTTATGTAGATGTAAGCCAAATTGTCTACAGGGTTGTTCTTGCGTAAAGAACAAGGGTATCATGTTGATTGTGTCTTATGTGTGAACCAAGGCTAGACATGTGACCTTTTATTCTGAATGAATAAGACAACAAGAGAGTAGAACGCTCAAGGAATGTTGGTTTTCTAAGTTCGGGTTTCTAGGGTAAAATATCTCTGTATTGTGTGTTTGCTTTGTCATTTACCAAGTTATTGATTAAATATTTCTTCCTCTCTTATACTAGGTTTAGCGTGGAAATGTTCCTCATTTCCTAACATGTGGTATCAGAGCTTAGTTTAAAAACCTTGGATCTGAGCTAAACCCTAGGTTCAATAAGAATTGTAAGTTAGAAATCTTTAAAGATCGTGTTAAATAATGGAGAGTAGCTCGAGAATAGAGATTGAAAAATTCAATGGCCATAATTTTGAGCTTTGGAAGCTTAAAATTGAATATCTCCTTGTAGATCGAGAACAATGGATAATAGTTTGTCCAGGTACCATGCCAGTGGGAATGTCGACGAAAGAATGGGAGAAACTAGAGATAAGATAAAGGAGACAATTTGAATTTGTCTTGCAGATTCGATACTGCTGAATGTCTCAGGTGAAGATTTGTCCAAGAAACCACGGGACAAGTTGGGGAGCTTGTACGAGTCAAAATACATAGTAAATAAGCTATTTCTCAGAAAGAAACTATATCTTCTGAGGATGAGTGAGGGAATTTTGGTGACTGAGCATTTAAATGCATTTAATACCATTATAAGCCAATTATCTTTTGTGGATATTAAAATCACTGAGGAGGATAAATGTATTAGCCTATTATGTTCTTTTCCAGACTCTCGGGATAGATTAGTCATGGCTATAGGGAGTAATACAACCACGTTAGCGCTAGAAGACATGGTTGCAACTCTATTGTCAGAAGAAATGAGAAGGAAGGACATGGAAGGAATGACCAAATATGCTTTAGTGGTGAGAGGTCGATCAATTGACAGAGATAAAGGAAAATTCTCTGGTAGAAAGTATAAGTCAAAGGGTAGGTCTAAATCCCTAGTTTAGTCAACAAAAATATGTTGGAAATGAGGTAAATCTGGCATTACAAAAGGGAATGCAATTCAATGGCAATGGAAGTAAGTACATGATCTGACAAGAAGCAATCGAATGAGAGAAAGAAGACTCTAGATAAGGGAGGCGATGTGTACCTAACATCGACCGGTACATAGTCGGATCAAGATGTTTGGTTGATCAAATCAAGAGAATCCTATCATATGAAACCCCATAGAGAATGGTTCTATGAATATGAACAATGTGAAGGTCCAATAGAAGTGTTATTGGGGGATGACTTGACAACCAAAATTGTTGGACGAGGAAGAGTTTGACTGATACCACATGATGGTAGGAGTAGAACCCTTCCAGGTGTGCTACACATTTAGGGTTTGGCAAGAAACCTGATATATGTCAGTAAGATGAGTGATGCAGGAGTGAACACTTTATTTCAGAAGGATTCATGCAAGATGGTCGGAGATACGATGGTATTAATGAACGATGTTCGGATTGGAACCCTATACAAGTTACTAGGGAGTTTCAACTCGACTGGATGCAACAACATCATTGTCCTTGAATTCGACTCTACTTTGACTCGACTCGGGTTGAGTTGATTCAACCGACTCGACAAGTCATCATAAAGTCGACTTGACCATGCTATAGCATGAGAGGATGGGACACATAGGAGAAAGCGGAATTCAAGCTATGCATAACAAAGGTATGGTTGAATAATTTCCTGCATATAATTTAGAAGTCAACTTTTGTGAACATTGTATATATGACAAACAAAGTTAAGTGAGGTTCCCATCTGGAGCGACAAGGAAAAATGGGATTCTAGAGTTGGTTCATAGCGATGTGTTTGGCCCTGTTTCAGTGCCTTCACTTGGTGGATCCCTGTATTATGTTTTCTTCATAGATTATTTTTCCAGGAAGACATGGATATATTTCCTGAGGAAGAAGTAAGATTTTAAATCTCATGTAGAAAACCAGACATATAAGAAGATTAAGGTGTTGTGAATTGAAAATGGTGGTGAATTCTATGGAAAATAATTTGATGAGTTCTGCAAGAAATGTGACATAGCACACCAAAATTCCATGCCATATACACCACAAAAAAATGGAGTTTCCGAGAGAATGAACATAACATTGATGGACAAGTCAAGGAGGATGCTCAGTGGTGCTGGACTCGCACAAGAATTATGGGTGGAGGCAATCGACACTGCAAAATATCTATTGAATATGTCTCCTTCATTGGTGGTAGTTGACATGAATCCACATGCGGTATGGTCGGGTAAGAATCCTTTGGTTGCACATCTCAAAGTGTTTGGTGTTGGGTATGTGTTATATTCTTTGCATGTGTGTGTGTGGGCGCGTTAGATTTGACAACTACATCTGACGATCCCTCCTAGTAGTGCTCTTTGTGTCGTGTGTGTCAGGCGCTTCCTAGGGGGGTCCCAGGGGGGGCCAGGTATGCCCCCCCCTAGTTACGCGCAACGTTTGGAAATGGGCGGTAGTCCGGGGTGGCGCCCCAATATTTTTTTTTGGGCGGTTTTTGCTATTTTTAGAGGTTTTCTAAATTAATCTTGGATTAAGGGATTAGGGTTTTGGTATCTACGAAATACCTAAA
>CBVK0101220601.1:0-30162 GCA_900067695.1 Picea abies
TCTGGTAGGTAGACTAGCTTACTCCTTTCAAGTTGACATCTCTGTATCGGACTAGGTTTTAAAAGTCTGGACTCCTATCCTTGGATATACATCGGAGATGCTTTACCTTACAAAAGGATGGTGGGGTTTCATTTGCAAGACACCGGAGGACATTTCTCTTCTATTGGACCAGTTCCGAGTTCTGGGTAGGAGTAGCTTGATGCTGAAAAGATGGAGGATAGCTTTTGATCCAGAAACAAAGCATTTCCAACATAGACATCTATGGGTTATGTTGTCGGGTCTGCCACTGCACTTCTGGATTGAAGAGGTATTTATGGCTATAGGAAATGCCTTTGGGAGTTTTATTGGTCTGGACCCTTCCTCTTTTACCAATCCTTCAAGGAATATTGGGAAGGTTTTAGTGGAGATTGATATCCATGAGGGACTCCCGGAAGTCTTAGACATTGAATGGTGTGATCGTCACTACGAACAAAAGTTATACTATCAGGGGATTCCTTTCAGATGCAACTGGTGTCACTGTACTGGACATCTATGCAGAGATTGCAAAGGGAAGATGATTGAGGAAAAGTCTGAAGACACACTGCTGCAAAAAGACCCTCCTGAATATATGATGGAAGTGGACTCCTTAGCCGATGCTCCTTCTCAGCTACCATCGAGGATTGGCTCGCCTCTGGGCTCTTTAGACACTCTATCAAGTAAGTTATTGTTTTTTTGCCCTAATCTTTTCTCCTCCCTAAACTCATGGGTTTAGACACTCTATCAAGTAAGTTATTGTTTTTTTGCCCTAATCTTTTCTCCTCCCTAAACTCATGGGAAAAAGGAAGCTTTGGATAAACCTAGAGTTTTATCTCGGCCTTCTTCTCGAGACCTTTCTCAAGTGGGAGGAGGTCCTGCCTCTTGCCCGTTTCAAAAGCCTTCAATCTCCTTTTTTCCAGAAGTCGAAAGACACATCTATCGTGAGTTTGAACCCTCGGTAACTGTATTGGTTCCCTACTTCCCCCCTTCTAGAGATACATTGTCTCATTCTACTGCAGACAATTATCTGAGGCCGGCTCTAACTCCTCCCTCTCCTGCACCTACGATGTTCACTAGTTCTATCCAAACTGCTCTGAGTATCCCGGTTACTGTTCCCTCTTCCCTGCATACAGAGACCCTTGAGACTATCTTATTGCCAGGTTTTTGGGAGCTAGAGGAGGAGGCTGAGGACCAACTTATATCACTTGAATCTTTGGCGCCCATTGGAAGGGTGATCAAAGAATCAACTATAATTCCTACTTAAAAGAGGATTCTTAATCCTATGGGATCTTCAGAGGCTACAAGCTCAATGACCAAAACGGACTGGGAAGGAAAGAATTGTGCATGATCGGGGGGTAGCCTTAGAAGTTTCACCGATTAAAACAAGAAGCTGTCGGAAAAAGCTTTCTCGAACTACTGATTTTTATACCGAGATCTCTTCTTCTTCTATTGACATTGGGCCACTTAGAGCATTGAAGGCCTTGGCAAGGTCAAAATAATGTTACTTCTTTCTCTGAATATCAGAGGGATTGGGGGACCCTCAAATCTGCCCCCTTCCGTCATTTGATGGATCAAGCGAAGGCAGAGATTGTTTTCTGACAAGAAACGTTGGTTTCAACTCAGAAGGCTAGGGATTTCTTCTATTGTTTTCGACCTTCCTAGGATATTTGTTCAGTTAATTCAGTGGGCACTTCAGCGGGTCTTCATGTATCTTGGGATCCAAACTTATTTGAATTGACTCCTTACATTTGTGTGGGGGTCATCTTGCTTACAGGTTGCAACATTCTATTTAAGCGGGAGATTACTTTATTAAATGTATATGGCCCTTGTACAACTAGGAAATCTTTTTGAAATAAAGTGAAAGATAGTGGTATTTTATCGGCAAAAAATTTGATTATGGCCGGAAATTTTAATATTATTCTTGATTCGAAGAAATTTGGGGAGCGACCAACAAGTTTTATAGATTTTTTTTTGAAAACTTGTTTTCTTCCAAAAATATCATAGATATCAAACCTTCTAAGCTAGCTCCTACTTGGCGTAATGGCCGATTGGGTCAGAATGTTATTTCTAGACGCCTCGACATATTTATGATTTCAGAAGATCTTCTCTCAGATATTGGTTTCTACAGGACATGGTTTGAATACCTATATATATCAGATCATGTCCCCATTTGCATTCAGTTGGATCTCCCGACGGAGTTTAAAGCGTATCCTTTTAAATTCAATGGCAACTGGGTTGAGGATAAAGGGTTTGTGGACCTAGTAAAAAAGGTGTGGAAAGATCCTAGATTCCTTTCAGAAAGCTGTTCACAAAAGAAGATTGTATGGAAATTACAAGTTCTAAAAAATAGTACAAAGGAGTGGTATAAAGAAAAATTAAAAAATCAAAGAGAAAGATTGGTGATTTTGGAAAGCGATATCAAGAATCAAATTATATATCAGACAGCAGAACCAATTAATCCAATCCTGGCAGAGACTCTGAAAAACCTTGAATTGGAAAGGAATGATATTCTCTGTCAAGAGGAAGACAAATGGCGACTTCGTAGCAGAGCCCTGTGGCTGGATAGCGGGGATTCCAACACTAAATATTTCCACAGAGTGGCCTCCCAAAACATAATTAAAAATTGTATATGGGATATAAAGAATGATAATGGAGACGTGGTCAATGATCAAGACAGGCTAAAGAAGGAAGCAACCCTCTTCTTTAAAAATTTTTATAAATCAAATCCTCAGAATATTGATGAGAAGTGTAAGTTGGCCGAACTATACACTCCGATGATTGATGATACAAGCTCTCATGAACTTTACAAACCGGCTACGAGTGAAGAGCTGAAAGCGGTGTTGTCCCACTTCAAAAAGGAGAAGAGCCCAGGTCCAGATGGCTGGACAGTGGAGTTCTTTACATCCTTTTTTGACTTGGTGGGGGGAAGATTTATTAGCAATGGTTGAAGAATCTAGAAGGATTGAATCCTTGGTGGTTTAAATGCTATTTTTTGACTTTGATCCCAAAGGCTAACAAAACAGAAACCTTTGTGGATTTCCACCCTATCTCTCTTTGCAACTTAGTCTATCAGATTATTTCTAAATTAATTGCAAACAGATTAAAAGATGTGATTTCTGGTTACATTTCTTTTGAACAAATGGGTTTCCTCAAGGGCAGACGTATCCAGGATGCCATAGGCATAGCCCATGAGTGCCTCCATAGTATTAAAAAAAACAAAATGAAGGCCCTGGTGTTAAAATTGGATCTGAGGAAAGCGTATGACAACCTAGAATGGGAATTTCTCAGACTTATCCGCCATAAAGTTGGTTTGGGACACCAGATGATAAAGTGGATAATGTCTTGTGTCACTTCTTCCTCCTACGGGGAGGCTTCGGACTTTTTCAGAAGTGGAAGAGGGCTCAGGCAGGGATGCCCGCTATCTCCGCTTCTTTTCATTTTGGCTATGGAAGGACTTAGCCTACTGCTGAAACACAATTTTGAAGAAGGACATATATCGGGGGATCAAAGTGTCCAATCTCACTAGAATCCTTCACCTCTTGTATGTGGACGATGTCCTCATTTTATCAAAGGCCAGCATAACGGAATGGCAAGTGATTACTCGACTAATTATCCTCTTCTGCAGAGCTTCTGGGCTAACAGTGAATAAAAAAATCCTCTTCACATCATGAAGGTATCTTTGATCTTGAGCTAATTTGATACAAATATTTTCTACCTTACACTTGCAGCGATTTATCCGAGGGCTTCCGGTACCTAGGCTATGTTTTGAAGACAGGTTCACATCGTGCTTCAGATTGGGAGTGGATGGTGGTAAGGGTATCAAATAAGATCAATCATTGGGGAACTAGATGGCTTTCATTGGGGGGGAGATATATCTTATTAAAATCTGTATTGGAAGGACAGAATGTCTACTGGATGGCCTTGGAAGCCCTTCCCCGAGTGATTTTAAATAAAATCATAAAACTAATGTTTCAGTTTTTGTGGACAAGACTTTCGGAAAATCAGCAAATCCATCTTTGCAGATGGGAGGTTCTATGAAAGGCGAAAAAGCTTGGAGGATGGGGGTTTCGTTGTCTATCTCTTTTCAATTTGGCACTGAATGCTGCTACACTTTGGAGGGTTATAAATCATCCTAGCATCTGGAAAAGGGTTATTAAAGAGAAGTATTTACATAACTCCTCGACTGTAGACTGGATTAGACACTGCTCTCACCAAAAGCCTCCTGCTTCTAAAATTTGGACAAGCTTAAGGTGAGCACTTCCAGTCATTAATAACTGGCTAAGTTGGCTGCCCCTGCTTCGGGAATACAAGTGAGGGTGGGCCGAGATAGGATAATGAATATGGGAGATAGTGCCTTCCTCTCCGAGGAACTTTTAAACATTTTAAAAGAAAAGGGAGTTTCCTCCTTGGCGCAAGCTTCAACTGACTCGATTGTGATATCCGGGATAGAGAATTGGAAACGTAGCGATGAACTGGATTTATTGGGAGCACAGGCATACGAATGGGATGCTTTTACGTTGGGCCTTAATCAAGCAGGGATTGAGCTTCAAGCAGAAGAAACGGACAGGCTTATATGGAGTGGAGGTGATTCGTCTGGCAAGATATCGGTGAGAAACTGCTATAATGCCTTATTTTCATTACAGCCTTTTCCGGTTCTGACAGGGTGGAAGATAAAGCTGTGGTGGTGGAATTTGCAATTAAAAATCGCACTCTTCTTCTGGCTAGCGGCTGAACATTGTATTTTAACTTGGGAAACATTAAAAAAAGGGTTGGATGGGCCCCGGAATCTGCTATCTCTGTAAAAAAGATGATGAATACATCGAGCATCTTTTCATTCACTGTCTGTTCTCATTGGCGGTCCGGTCTTCGTGCTCTTTCAGCATTGAATCTAGATTTGAAATGGAACGGCCAAACTCTATCCATAGCTATGGAGTCTTGGCAGCAGAACAAAGCCGCCCCTGCTATGATCCCTGCTATGATCTGTTGGTACCTGTGGCTGGAGCGCAACAAATCTTTTTTTGAAGGGAATGAGTCGTCCCCCTCTGTAGTGACTCACAGAACTTTAAACAGCCTATCATACAACCGTTCTGATCGTAGACAACCTTCCTTAAGGTTAAGCTCGATCGTCCGATTGGATGGTTACTCAATGGCATTCTTCGATGGGGGCGTCCATAAACCAGGGAGCTAATTGCGGTGCAGGGAGATCTATAAAAAGAATTTATGTCATGGATATAAGGTGGATTTTTAATTGCGGGGTAGGATCCAATACCAAGGCTGATAACTTGTCAAAGAGAGCTCTCTTTTTCCAAAAAGGGAGATTGATATTTTTCACTTAATATGGCAAAAGGGAAGGGCCTCCTATTTCTTTAAAAATTTTCTGATTTAGTGAGGAATGGTCCTATGCTGGATTCGACTGTTCATGTTGCTTATATCTCTGTTCGAGTTTCTTTGACTAGGATTCGGATGCAGATTTTATTTCCTCTTTCCTTTTAGGACCGAGAATGTAACTGTTGGAGAAGTTTTGTTAGTCTTTTGATTCTGGCAAGCGAAGGATGGTATTTATAATCGGTTTATCTATTATCGTTTTTGCGACGTTAATATAAAAAAATTATTTTAATATAATTTGAGCTATTGAAAAAAGTTTTGTTAAGTCTTTTGATTCTGATAAGCGAAGGATGATATTTATAATCGGTTTATCTATTATCATTTTTGCGATGTTAATGCAAAAAATTATTTCAATATAATTTAAGCTATTTTTCTATTTTTCTACTGAAAAAAAATTATATATGTACGATTTCATTTCCTTCAAATTATTTGGGAAACATTTTAAAGGGCTTCCTTATACGATGAAAAGATGAATAACAAAAGGTAGAAAATTTTAAAGATGAATTACAAAAGGTAGAAAATTTTAAAATCCCATAGAATTGATGAGTATGTATAAGTACAAATGACTTTGAAAAAGTTTCAAACAAGATACAAAGAGATACAACGTATTAGATAATACATATTTACGCCAAAAGGCGTACACCTATTGACAATGGGCAGATTTAATAGGGGTTTAGTGTTTAATAAGTTTTCTATGGACAGAATTAAATATGGCTGGAATATTCTTAGTAGTCACACAAAATAAATGGTTGTGATTTCAATCATTAACTTCCTGTCTATTATAAAAACATCTATTAACACCAAATAAATGAAGCTCAACCATTTATTTGTTTATCAATAATAAAATTTAATATATTCTTTTAAGGATTCTTTTAATCTTATCAGCCTTTCGAGGTTGATCAGCCACAATTATGTGGCTGTGCTAGTTTAAGTTTTAAACAAGATACAAAAAGATACAACGTATTAAATAATACATATTTTAATAATGCAATTGTATTTTTCAAAAAAATTGAAAGAATATAAATTATAAAAAAAATCTTCCCATAGTTATTACGAATAATCAATTATATAGGAGGTTAGAATGATGCTATACTATTTGATTTTCCAATCATGTTACTATATTGAATCATATAAAATGCATTAATATTTATAACATTTTTAAAGAAACCAAATCAAGAGTTTGTATAATTGAAATCTTATCAAAATATTATATATGAATGGGATACACATAAAATATTTTTTGTTCAATAATATTATCATATATATGTTCTTTATTGTTTCAATTATAATATTCAAATCAAATTGGAAGGCGAGGTGATCAAATTGGAAGGCGAGGTGACGAGGGGAGGGCCTGCAAAAACCCTAGCTGCAGGTGGCCGCATGTCTCATCCGGTTTACTCTTGACAATTACGAGATCTTACCCTCCTCTCGAGAGCCAGCTCTCCCCCATATCGGTTTCTGGGTGCCTGAGATACCTTGTTGCCTTCATGGATGAGATGGGAGCGTTGGATTACACCTGGGACCAGAGAAATGGGAAGCTGATCAAGACGTCGCCAATTGTCCACCAACCCGACGCAATTCCAGGTCCGAGGCTCGAAATAGTCAGGGTGGAAGAACAAAGGGACGGGATCTACTCTACCGAAACCATCACCGTTGCGCCCGCTCTCCAGGCAAGTGGGTTTTTGTCTCCCCCTCCAGTCCAGTCGGGTTGTGGCTTGGTTTCTGCAGTGGACGCCGAGACGACTCCTTTGGTACCTCTCCCTTCAGCCTCACATGGGAATGTTGTTGAGCTTATTCCTTTTGTTTCATAATCTATGGGATGGAAAGAGAATGACGCACATGATCTAGAAGAGGTGGATGATGGTTTTTTATCTACAAACACTGTCCTCTTTGTGCTACCTTCAGTCTCTGGATTTAGCGGCTGTAGTCAAAGTTGGGCCGGGATCCCATGGATTGCTTGGAATCCCCAGTCTCCCTCCAGAGAGATTGAACAAGTTGGGTCGGCATCGCATCCAACTGTTGGCAAGAGCCCCACTCTAGGTATTTCTAATTTCATAGTTGCTCAGGCACAATCTTCGGCTCATCATGGCGGTAGGGTTTCTTCGAGACGAGGACTCAGCTTGCAGTTTGAAAATCGACCTACCCAGACTCGATTACTGATTGAGGATGTCCCTAGAGCTAGAAAAAAATCCAATTCTCCTAGACCGAAGAAAATCTCATCCATAAAACCATGAGGCCCCCCTTTTAAATTGGCGTTGGGAGACGACATTATGTTACCTCAGGTGTTGGTGTTGGAGATGGCAGAGACACACTTGTGGCGGGCAGAGCTAATGACCGACACTTTGGAATTAAACTCTTAGGGAATGGGTGGGAAGCTCTTACCTCAGGTGTTGGTGTTGGAGATGGCAGAGACACACTTGTGGTGGGCAGAGCTAATGACCGACACTTTGGAATTAAAACTCTTAGGGAATGGGTGGGAAGCTCTTGGACATCCTCTTTGGATTAGTTTCCATCATTACAAATCCTATCCAAAGGTTGGTTTATGTTCAAAGTCAAGAAAGTTGAGGATTTCAAGTGGGTTTTAAAGTCTCCTTGGTACATTGATTCATCTTCGGTTCTTCTTAAAAAATAGACTTTGTTATTCGATGCCAGCCGTGAAAAGGTGGACGAGCTGGGCTCAACTCTCAAGCCTCTTTGTAGAACTTTGGACCAAGGAGGGTTTTTGGTGCTTGGGGAATACCCCTAGGACCTTTTTGGATGCTGACATGTCTTTCCTCTCAATAGGTAAAATGTTTGTGGCCCGATGATCCAGGTGGATCTAGAAAATTCTCAAAATTTATCATCTTAAATGATCTCGGAAATGACTTTAGTGCGTAGAGCTTAGCGAGATCTTTCCAACAGCGCAAAAAACACCTCAAATGGAGTTGTATGAGAAATTTATGGCCCCTCAACATTCGTATAGGTCAGTACAGCACTAACGTGGCAACATGTGGCATATCGTACAACTTAGTTGGAAAGGTGACGTGGCAACCGTACAGTTCAGGTGGACCAGCCAAGTATCGACACATGGCATGTTCTTATAGGTATAAGTGGACCAATGAGAGACTACCACGTGGAAGTCTCCCATTGGCCCTTTATGGGTATGGCTTACCAATATGCCAAGAGTTGTGACTTAATACTCACATGGTATATAATATATTTAATTTTATTTTATAGTACAACAAACCATATATATAATGTTATATATAATGTATATAGTTGCATAAAGCGCCAAAGGATGAGAGGTCCCCCGGTTTGAACCCATGACCTCCTCCCAACTATACCAGTGCCCTAACCATTGCACCAAAGGTGCCTATTAATTCGGGGTGCCATCAAATAACATTAAAAGATTACCAAAAACTTTGGTTATCAGTTAGGGCCCACACCCTATTTAAGTTGGCGCCTAGACCGATATAGGGTATAGTACAGAGTACGGATTTATAACTGCATGCCCAAGCTATGCATATGTTTCTTGAAGTTCATGTCGTGAGGTATCTAGACTTTGGGATTTCACTATAATGTGTATTAAAGAGTTCCTTGAGGCAATTATAGGGTGTTTATACTCATTTTTTCCAGAATTTTGAGAGGAATTCAATGGTGCACCATGTTTTTGAGATAGAACAATATATAAAAATATCATTGTAAGAACATAAGCACTTGAGCATTAATAAAGCGGTCTCAATTGGAAGCTAACCCAAAGACATAGCCCAGGTAGGGTGAACTTCCTTAATAAACTTGTTTATGTGTTTTGTTATTGTTGTTCTATTTCGCTGAGTTATCTTGCAAGTTATTTATCATTAAAGTGGATTTGGATAGATAAGTGAATTTATATTATTTGTAAACAATTGTTGTATCATTTTCGCCACTTGGATGAGCAAAAGAGGGACACCTACAAGTCCAGTTGGGTCAGCTGAACATGACATAAGTTAGTGCAAGAGTTAGACACATCAAGCAAAAGAAATAAATAAACAACTAAGCTAATAACAACTAAAGAAACAAAACTAAAGTGCATAAGGAAATTAGAACCAAAATCAACCAAAAAATTGACCAATATTCATGCCACCAATGGATAGATTGTATTAGTGGGAAGACACCGAAGAGAAAGAGAGACCTATGGGTCCCCTCTTCCTCCAAGGGAGGGCTCTTGAATCCCCTATGTGAGAGCTCTTCTTACAAATAGCAAACTAAAAAGGAAATGGTGAAGAAATCCAAAGCTCATTCCCTCAAAAGGTGAGGAGAATGCCTCAATGAAATGATGTTAATATGCTCCAAGAAGGAAAGAGGTTCCTTGTAGGAGAATAGAGGCAGCATAACAATACAAATATATTCTTAAAAATATAGTGCACACATGGCCTCTTTTTATAGAAAATCCTTGAGGCATTATCCAACCGGTCTCTAGTGTGAACAGGGGTGCCTTAGGGAACTCTTAGGTCTTTGACGAGCCCCCCACTTAGATTCAGTTTGGATATAAGGGTCAAATCGACTTGGGAGATGAACAAGAAGTGGGTGGGAGGCTGACCAGGATCATAAATGCGTCGTTTTTAGTTGTGCACGGATTTTTGTGTACACAGTCATGCATCGGGCGCATATGCACTTTTTCGGTGTTTTCGACTGGTGCACATGCATGCACTTCCTTTGTATTTTGAGCGCATGTTGATTTTATAACCAGTTGTATAGTTTGTGCCCTTTGGAAATGCATTTTTTGGGCCATGAATGAACTAATAGGTGTTTGGAGATGTTGGATTCCTGTAACCATTTGTGGACGAAATTTCACTGAGAACAACAGTCAAAGCGATAATTTATATTTCGAATCAAGTTGGATGTTTATGTGTATTTAAGAATAATTAATATCAAAGGATTTTCGGATCAAGTTGATATCAGAGCATGTTTTTGAAAAGTGTTTACAAGTGAATGCTTACAAGGTCCAAATTCAAGTTTGGTAAAGGAAATCTTGCGAGTTATAAGCCCGAGATTCAAAGGAGATTTTGTAAATGCGAGATGGTTTTCAAAGAAAGGAAGAATAAGATCATCCCATGAGACTTAAGAAATTTATGGCTACACTTTGTTCCATGAAGGAAATAATATATGGCTTGTATCTAAGAGTTCATAAGACTAGAGACGAAGAATCTTTGGTAAAAGATGAAGGAGGAGGTGAAGGTGGAGGACATGCAAAACCCTCTTCACCATCTTCCCATCATCATCTACCAATGGATCAAGTGAACATTCTTCTCATAAGAAGAAGCCCTCTAAGAAGTCTTCTTGCTCTCATACTCATAAATTGCCTTTATTGAAATTAGATGTAAAGTTTGAATTACCAATTTATGATGGAGAACTGAACACAGAGAAGTTGGACAATTGGATCAAACAGATTGAAGTATATTGCAGGGTACAAAAGATCGACGTGGATGACATTGCAAAGATAGAACTTGTAGCACACCCATTTCAGAACTCTGGGCTTACTCGCGCTTTGATACCCATTTGTACACACCATTTGTACAAAGCTCATACATATATCATATATCCCATGCATTTAAACAAATAAACACATTCAACTCAGAGTAAAACATATCATTATTGCTATAATTAAACAATCCATAGCATTCCATATTAATTCATATACACAGTGGAAAACATGATAACATATACAGTAGAGACATGATAAAATGTGATAAAACATAGTTAGACACTTATCTTGTAACAATGGTGGAATCCACCAACCAAATGCAGGCCTTCCACGAACCTCCCAGCCTTAGACTGCACTGCTCATCAACTCCGCAGTGGGTCACCCTTGAGCTGGGACTAAGCTCCACCCCAAGGCAAGGAATCTAGGCTCAGGCTGAGGTTACAGGGAAAACAATCACACACAACCACAAGGACAGAATGCTCTCTCAGGAATCTCCCATGCTCACTGCCCACAAACCCTCATTCCCCACATGCATGTTCCACCCCAGGAGAATGCACCCTCTCTGTCACCTAGACAGTCCTTCGGCTGCCAATCTCCCTTACCTTGGGTTACAGGAACAGACCGAACTGGAAGTCTCCGGGATTTATGGCAGCTACAGGGTTCCTTCCAGGAGTTCTCTCCTTCCCCTGCACACTCTCTCACCTAGAGGGAGTCGCTCACAAGCCAACAAGCCTCACGCAGTCCAGTACTGCGTAGTCTCAACAATCCCACGGGAAAACAGTCACAGGCTTTCCAAAAACTTGTTCGACAATCACAGGATGGCTTCACAGTCACGGCTTCGGAACAGGGAATGCTCGCATAGGCTCGCTCAGCTTTCCCGAACAAGCAAAGACTCTTCTCCAAATTCAACACAGGCTTCTCGTAGGTTGGGGTTACACACACGGGATTTCTCAGAATCAGACACAAACATTCGAGTCACAGGGTCACCCGAAGGTTCTCTACAGGAGTCGGGTTAGTCATACTGCTCAGAGCTCTGTATGCGTTCAGACAATCCGGTGGAATGGGAATGGAACCTTCTCATGGCTCACTCTGGCCGTTTTATTCTCATGCACCAGGGTTGGCACTTGTCATCCATGGAACTGCATGCGTTCCACCAGCACACGTTCCTCCCACCACTTGGGAATTCACGTGTCCTTCGAAAAGGACTTTGGATAAAAACATATGATGCACATATCTTTTGGAATAATATTAAAATATTATTCCCAGGCTTAAGCCCCCCTAGGATTAGCCCCTAGGCTCAACACTTAGCCCCTTTCCCACCTTCTAGCCCCTAATTCCTTTCCCACTCTGTGGATGCTCAGTCCCCCTTCACTCATTCATCGTGGTTGGTCTGCACCTAGTAGTGTTTATATTTTATTAAGTGTTCTGCATGATTACATATACAACAACAGGCTCATGGCCTTCAACACTTAGGCTCCCTAGCCTAACAAACACATAAGCCTCCAGCTTATAAAAACTTGGCTCACCAGCCTATAAAACATAATTACAATTTCTTTCAGAACATGGTTTGCAATGGGGCTCGGCCTTGGGGACACTACAATTCCCCTCCCCTTATTTTTGCACTGTCCTTAGTGCAACTTACACTGTCTTTGCAAGCCTTTCAAAATTTTCAAAAAGATGCGGGTACTCTGCACGCATAACCTCTGCATGCTCCCATGTTGTGTTCTCAGGACCGTACCAGGTCCACTGGACCTTTACAAGCTCTATAGCTCGATTCCGGAGCTGTTTTCTTTTTCTGTCCAATATGCACATAGGATGCACTTGCAGGACACCTTCTGGTTTCACCTGAATCACATTCCAATCGATAACATGATTAGCATCAGGTACATATTTCTTAAGCAGTGAAACATGAAACACATTATGTATAGTCATAGATGCAGGTAATGCAAGCATGTATGCAACCGGCCCAATCCTTTCCAGGATCTCAAATGGCCCACAAAATCTTGTTGCCAACTTGGCGCAACTTCACAGCTTCAGGGAACTCCTGTTAGATTTCACTTTCAGGAAAACATGGTCACCCACTTTGAATTCTCTATGGGTTCTGTTACTATCAGCGCAACTTTTCTGCCTGTCCTGGGCAGCTTTTAGATTATGTTTAATTCTTATCATTTGGTCTTCCATCTCTTTGAGCAGTGCAGGTCCAACTATTACTCTGTCCGCTGGATTATCCCAGCTCACTGGAGTGTTGCACTTTCTTCCATAAAGTGCTTCGAATGGGCTCATCTTCAATGATGCATGATACCCATTATTGTAGGCGAATTCTACCAAATGCAGGTAGTATTCCCACCTTGATGGTTTACCCATCACATACATTCTCAGCATGTCTTCTATTACCCGGTTCACCCTCTCTGTCTGACCATCAGACTCGGGATGATACGTTGTACTAAAGTTTAGATTCGTTTCGAATCCCTTGAACAATCATTTCCAGAAATTCGAAGTGAATTTCGGGTCTCTATCAGACACAATTGTCTTAGGAATTCCGTGCAAGCGTGCAACTTCTTTTAAGAAGATATCAACAACATCTGCTTCCCTGTGGGTGTTTTTTAGTGGAATAAAATGGGCAGCTTTAGTAAGCTTGTCCACCACCACCATGATTGAATCATGTCGCTTGCTTGTTCTAGGTAGTCCGGTGATAAAATCCATTGTTACCACGTCCCATTTCCATTCAGGAATAGGTAAAGGTTGCAGCAACCCTGCTGGGTGCCTGTGCTCAGCCTTAACCTTTTGGCACTCCATACATCTGGCGATGTATTCAGCGATTTCTTTCCTCAAACCCGACCAAAAATAATGGCTTTTGACTGCTGCCATAGTCTTCTGATATCCAAGATGTCCAGCATAAGCCACATTATGCATCTCCTTTAGAATTGTCAGCTTCAATTCTCGGACATTGGGTTCATACACTCTATTTTTATACAGAAGTAAACCATTAGTCCCAAGGTGTAACTTTCCTTGGTCTGTGGTCTCTCACGTTGTTGTAGCTTTGCTACAAGATTTTTGTACTGCAAATCAGCATTTGCAGCTTCCAAAATTTTGTCTTTCATCTTAGTCTGGTACATGCTAATGGCTGTAGCATGTAATTCGTGCACTTTTCTGCTGAGTGCATCAACCACCTTATTTTCTTTCCCTTTGATATGCTTGATATCAAATTCATATTCACACAGAAACTCCAGCAATCTGATTTGCCTGGCATTTAAGGTCGGCTGATCAAATAAATACTTCAGACCGTTATGATCTGTTTTCAACTCAAATCTCTTGCCCATGAGGTAATGTCTCCATTTCCTCGAGGCGTGGACGATTGCTGTCAGCTCTAAATCATGAGTGGTATAATTCTTCTCATGTTCCTTCAACTTTCGGGATTCATAACAAACTACAAATCCCTCTTGGCTGAGAACTCCTCCCAACCCCTCCTTACATGCATCCGTGCATACTACGTAATCCTTTTTTGGATCTGCAATCTTCAGGATTGGAGCACTAGTTAGTAGCTGCTTCAATTGCTGGAAGCTGCTCTCACATTCTTCAGTCCACTGGAACTTCTTCTCCTTCCTTTGCAAGGAAGTGATAGAATGAGCTATCTTTGAGAATCCAACTATAAACTTCCTATAGTAACCTGCCAGACCCATAAAATATCTAACTTCTGCCACACTCCTCGGCGCTGACCATTCTCGAATGGCCTGTACCTTTTCAGGATCCACAACGATCCCTTCTTTAGATATAATATGTCCCAAGTAATGGATCTGCCTTTGGTAAAATGAGCACTTGCTCAGTTTTGTGTACATCTGGTGTTCTCTCAACACCTGCAACACCATTCTCAGGTGTTTCTCATGTTCTTCCTCTGTCTTGGAATACACCAAGATGTCGTCCAAGAAGACTATGACAAACTTGTCCAAATAATCTCTGAACACTCCATTCATTAAGCACATGAAAACAAAAGGTTCATTTGTCAGTGCAAACGGAACCACTGTGAATTCATAATGACCGTACCTTGTTCTAAAGGTGGTCTTGCCAATGTTCTCATCCTTTATTCTCACTTGGTGATACCCAGATCTGAGTTCTATTTTTGAAAATATTTTTGCATCCTTCAACTGATCAAAAAGATCATCAATCCTTGGCAGAGGATACTTGTTCTTGATAGTGACCTTATTCAACTGTCAAAAATCAATGCATAGTCTCAACGTCCCATCTTTCTTCTTCACGAATAGGACCGGGGCTCCCCACGGTGACACACTGGGGCGAATGTAACCTTTCTTTAGTAGCTCTTCGAGCTGCAATTGCAACTCTTTTAGCTTCGAAACTGAAGTTGTTCCAGGCATCAAATTTATAGAAAAATCGATGTCCCTCCTCGGAGGTAGTCTAGGTACCTCCTGAAATACATTATTGAACTCCTTGAGTACTTCATGGTCTTTCAGATTCGATACTACATCTTGGGATGCTTCTTCCACCTGAGCTGCAAATAATTGACAGCCTTTCCGGTAACATTTCTTCAGCTGCATGGCTGAGATTTCCCTCACAGCCACGACTCTGGGAATTCCTTGGACTGTTACCTAATTTCCCTCTTCGTTCAGGCATGTGAACCTCTTTTTATGGAAATCCAGAAGGGCATGGTGCTGGTCCAATAAGTCCATCCCGATTAAGAAATCATATGAGCCTAAAGGCAAAATGTTCAATTCAGTCTTAGTGCTCATTCCTTTCATGTCCACTGAACAGGACTTAACCAATTCAGTGACCTTCCTCTTGGTCCCTGTGGCTAACTGCACTAACCAAGACTTCTCATGTTTGCTTCTCATTAGATGCAAACTATCCACCACTCTAGGATCTACNNNATTAAAATAACAAGTGGTCGATTGTTGATCGTACCTTCCACTTCAATCATGTGCGATTGAAATTCTGCGTGCTTATTGTCCAAGGCTGCATAGATCCTTGGAATTCTACTGCCCATATCCTCCACTGTTTTAGCTTGTTGAACAATATGGATAGTTCTTGATTTATCTTTTCTGTGGGGGCAGTCTCTGTACCTATGATTTCCTTTACAACCCCAACACGCTATAGGTGGAGGCCTTGGCATCTGCTCACTCCCTTCAACCTTCCTAGGCTATTTAAAAGATGACTGTCCCCAAGGACTGTTTCTGAAAAATGAAGGCTTGCTTCCCTTCTGCCTCTATTCCTTCTTAAATTTCCTCCGATCATCCCAGACCTTCCGAAGGATAGGCCTTTCTCCTTGCTATTCATACAAGCATTTTTCTTTTCTGATGGTCTCTTCCATGGTCTTAGGATCGTCATATTGAATCTTATCACTCATGGAAGGTGGCAGTCCACTCAGATACCTCTGAATTTTAACAGCATCGTCCTTGATGAATGGAACATACTTCAGTAGTTCCAGAAAATTTTGTTCATACTCATTAATGGTCATACTGCCCAACTTGAGTTCAAAGAACTCCTTCATCTTTCTGTCATAGTATCTTTTAGTCAGGTATTTCTTCTCGAAATATCTCCTAAACTCCTTCCACGTGACCTCTTTCTCTCTGATGTGTTGCACTTGTACAAACTGACCCCACCACATGGATGCTTTTCCTTTCAGTTGGTACATTTCAATTCTTCCTTCTGCATGGGTAGAATAAATCTGCAGTTGGAAGTATTTCTTCATGCCAAGAAACCAGGTCTCGACATCTTCCTCCTTCTTATGTTCTCCATTGAATGTTGAAGACTTAATCTTGTTCATCTCTCCTTTCAATTCCTCCTTTCCATATTTTTGATGTTTTCTGGTAGGGGATGGGCTTGAACTACTGTGTGTCTTCCTGTCAGAATGTCTTTGGGAGCGACTAAGATTTCGACTACCGCTTCTCAACCTTCTTCTTCTTTCATGGGTTTTGTGACTCTCCGTCATACTTGAGTCTCTTCCCTTCTCTAGTTTCTTCTCTATTCTTTCCAGGCTCTTCAAAAATTTTAAGTTTAATGCACCCTGTCGATCCCTAACTTTCATGAGATTTTGGCTATCAGCTCGGCGAGCCTGGGCCTCTCTTTGCAATCCTTCAATGATTTTCATTATGTGTCCTTCCTTATCCTTCTCTTTTTCATGCCCATTGGAGTTCGATCCTTCGATTCCCAGGTTAACATCCTTTCCTTCCTATTCGTCTTCTATTTTGGGGGTAATCTGCACCTTTCCCCACTCCATACTCAGTCGTTGGTTAAATGGAGTCCTGACCTCTGTTGAACTCTGCACACACACTGTGCAAATAAAATCGTAGTTTATCAGGCCATTAAACCTTCAGGAACAATCTTCAGCATTTATAACTAATACCAACAAGAACAAAAGACATTTCGATTCCAATGGGTTTTCTGAGCTCTCGTTCGGCTCTGCAATTTTCATGTTTTCAAAGCTTTCATTTTCGGCACTTTGGGATTTCAGAACTTCGGGTTTTTTTACCTTGGGACTTCGGGTTTCGGAGTCTCGGTACTAGAGAACTCCCGTTTAACTCTCCTTTCCAACCCCCGACTTCTGAAATTCTGTTTTACCTTATTCTTCGGGTCTACAGCACAGCTGTCGCCCTTTACCAAAGTGGTGCGTGGCACGTTTCGAAGGATCCTCGTCACGTTCGGTGACATCATTAGGGTCCCACCACTCTCGCTTCTCTTTTCAACCCTCTGACACGCGGTACATCTCCATGTGTCCACATCCATTCCTAGAAAAATCCAACGGTCAGATCTTTCTCACATCGGACGATTGTTAAAGACCCAGAGATTCCCCGAAGGAATCTCGTCCGTTCATCAGGACTTAGCCACATGCTAACGTCTCGATAGTATGGTCAGGATTTATCACGATGAGAGTCTAAGTTCTTTGTCAATGGAACTCTCGAATCCCCGATTTTCTGAAACGGGTAATCTCTCAACACGTGGCCATCTCAAATCGGACGACCCACGACTGCTCTGGGGTTTCCACCATGGAAAGTCCCGATCCTTTCAGGGTTTTGGGCTTCCAAACGCCGATGCGCTCTAACTCTCGTTAGCCCTCCGAGCTAGACTCGTGGTTCACATGACCTCCCCTTATATGACCACAGTCATACCTCCTATCGAGGTTTCAGAATTTCCAATGCCGAAACACATATGTCCTCAGGATTCACGAAACGCTGAACCCCGATATGCCGATGGGCTCCCAATCTCGCCCACGTGTCCCAACTGATGGATGGCTTAGATCGTTCCCAGGACTTTTACCATGAAAATTCCCGACCTCCTTCATGACTCCCGATATCGTGATTCCCGATTTCCCGAAATGGGAAATATCATGACACGTGTCCTCCGTCTTTCGGACGGTCTAGATCTATTTCAGAGATTTTTCCCCTAGTCCCTGAGGTTTAACCTTCAAACATCTCTCGACAGATCCAACGGTTGATGGGTTTTCCGGCCGAGATCTGACAGCTCAGACGGTTCCTAACCCATTCGGAATTTCGCGTATCGCGATTTCCACATTCCTGTGTATTTCAAAAGGAATTTTAATCCCTACGCACATTTTTCTAGATCCGATGGTCACGAGTGCTCGCCTTCCTTCCCAAACAGATCCTAAGGTTCTAACACCATTGGCATAGAGACCTGTCTCCATGTGGCCATAGAACACACCAGCTATGGTTTCACTTGCCGCTATACTTCCTGAGCTCGTAAGCACGATCAAGCAACTACTTGACACTCCGGAACAAACCAAGGTCTGAAATTGGTCCTCCAGACCCAATTTCCCTTCGCATTCTCGGTCCAAAGACCACTCCACTAGCCCATCTAGGCTCAGTGTCGAAACCTTCGCTCTGATACCAATTTGTAGCACACCCATTTCAGAACTCTGGGCTTACTCGCGCTCTGATACCCATTTGTACACACCATTTGTACAAAGCTCATACAGATATCATATATCCCATGCATTTAAACAAATAAACACATTTAACTCAGAGTAAAACATATCATTACTTCTATAATTAAACAATCCATAGCATTCCATATTAATTCATATACACAGCGGAAAACATGATAACATATATAGTAGAAACATGATAAAATGTGATAAAACATAGTTAGAAACTTATCTTGTAACAATGGTGGAATCCACCAACCAAATGTAGGCCTTCCACGAACCTCCCAGCCTTAGACCGCACTGCTCATCAACTTCGCAGTGGGTCACCCCCGAGCTGGGACTAAGCTCCACCCCAAGGCAAGGAATCTAGGCTCAGGCTGAGGTTACAGGGAAAACAGTGACACACAACCACAAGGATGGAATGCTCTCCCAGGAATCTCCCACGCTCACTGCCCACAGACCCTCATTCCCCACATGCATGTTCCACCCCAGGAGAATGCACCTTCTCTGTCACCTGGACAGTCCTTCGGCTGCCAATCTCTCTTACCTTGGGTTACAGGAACAGACCAGACCAAAAGTCTCCGGGATCTATGGCAGCTACAGGGTTCCTTCCAGGAGTTCTCTCCTTCCCCTGCACACTCTCTCACCTGGAGGGAGTCGCTCACAAGCCAACAAGCCTCACACAGTCCAGTACTGTGCAGTCTCAACAATCCCATGGGAAAACAGTCACATGCTTTCCAAAAACTGGTTCGGCAATCACAAGATGGCTTCACAGTCACGGATTTAGAATAGGGAATGTTCGCATAGGCTCGCTCAGCTTTCTCGAACAAGAAAAGACTCTTCCCCGAACTCAACACAAGCTTCTCGTAGGCTGGGGTTACATGCACAGGATTTCTCAGAATCAGACACAGACATTCGAGTCACAGGGTCACCCGAAGGTTCTCTACAAGAGTCAGGTTAGTCATACTGCTCAGAGCTCTGTACACGTTCAGACAATCCGGTGGAATGGGAATGGAACCTTCTCACGACTCACCCTGACCGTTTTATTCGCATGCACCAGGGTTGACACTTGTCACCCATGGAACTGCATGCGTTCCACCAGCACACATTCCTCCCACCACTTGGGAATTCACATGTCCTTCCAAAAGGACTTAGGATAAAAACATATGATGCACATATCTTTTGGAATAATATTAAAATATTATTCCTAGGCTTAAGCCCCCCTAGGCTCAACACTTAGCCCCTTTCCCACCTTCCAGCCCCTAATTCCTTGCCTACTCTGTGGATGCTCAGTGCCCCTTCACTCATTCATTGTGGTCGGTTTGCACCTGGTGGTGTTTATATTTTATTAAGTGTTCTGCATGATTACATATACAACAACAGGCTCCTGGCCTTCAACACTTAGGATCCCTAGCTTAACAAACACATAAGCCTCCAGCTTATAAAAACTTGGCTCACCAGCCTATAAAACATAATTACAATTTCTTTCAGAACATGGTTTGCAACAGGGCTCGGCCTTGAGGACACTACAGAACTAGCTACTCTTCGTATGGGTAGAACAACCTTGATATGGTGGGAAAGTAAGATACAAGTTGATCTCGTTTAACTGAGTAAATTAATTTCTTCTTGGTATGAATTTATTGCTACAATAAGAAAAAAAAATTATCCATTGGATTATGTGGAAATTGCCATAATATATTGGCAACGTCTCAGACAAGGAAAAGGGAAAAATATTCAAGTATATACACATGAATTTAAGAAGAAAACATTATCTTTAGGAATTCCATTATATACTCGTGAAACTCTTCTAAAGTATATTGGTGGTATGCATCCATATATTTGACACACTATATTAATGTTTAGCCCTACTGATATTGATGAAGTGTCAGTACAATCTACTCATCTGGAAGCTAGCAAATGAAAACATGTGATCGAGGATAAGAAGCCACACAAGTTCGAGAAGAAGTCGAAAGGAAAATGGAAGAGTAAGAAATCGGCTATATTAAATAAATTTTAAGAGAATCCTACATGTTCTCACTGCAAGAGAAAGGGACATGAGGAGGCACAATCTTAGAAGTTGCATCTAGAGATACGACCAAAGAATTTTCAGGATAAGGGGAAATAGAAGACTGTTGCAACAACTCAATTAGATTTGGAATCAGATTCAAGAGATGAATTTAAGATCAGAACAATGGGAAGAAAATATATATCTATTACTAACTCTAATTCTTCAGTTCAATCATATAAATTAGAAAGTGTTCTTGATCAAAATAAAATAAGTGGGCTTTTTCATGTTAGGGTTATAGTGAAGCATACAAAGATTGATACTTTGTTTGACAATGGATCTCAAGTTAACTTAATGTTGAAGAATTGTTAAGAAGTTTCGTTTAAAGGATACACCTCATTTGAAACTATATCCATTAGGTTGGGTGTGTGACGATGCTAAGTTGCAAGTGACGAAACAGTGTGAAATCTGATTTGCAATTACAACTAAGTTCTTTGATGAGGTTGAGTTGGATGTCCTACCACTTGAAATTTTCAACACTGTCTTGGGTATTCCATATTTATTTGACAACAAAGATATATTTTATCGTGAAGAGAAAAAATATCACCTTTTCAAGGATGGGGTTGAATATATCATGAGAGCTCACCATATTAAAACTAATATTTCTTTAGTGAGCACAAGACAAATGAAGAGACTTGTAAATTCTAGTAAATATTTTGTTCTGATGATGGTGATGAAAAAAGAGGAAGATATATTAGATTCTTTGTCATATTGTAATCCATATCATTATTAAGCAAGAATTGGTAAAAATCATATCTAACTATGATGAGTTATTTCAGGAACCTACAGGGTTTCCTCCTAAGAGGGAGGTTGAACATGAAATTCATTTGCAGCAAGATGTTCCTCTTCCTAACATTGGTATGTATAGGTCATCAGTGATAGAGAATGCAGAGATAAAGAAGTAGGTTCAAGAGTTGCTCAATAAATGAATCATAAGGCCAAGTTCCTCTCTGTGTGGTTCTCCTATTGTATTAGTTCCAAAGAAAGTCAATACATGGAGGATGTGTATTGATTTTTGAGAACTGAACAAGATCATGGTAAAGAAATGATATCATTTTCCTTGAATTGATGATTTATTGGATCATTTAAGAAATGTTTTCTATCACCAAGTTAGATTTGAGAAGTGGTTACCATCAGATCAAGATTGCAGAAAGTGATGTATGGAAAACTGCTTTCAATACAAAACATGGATTGTTTGAATGGTTGATTATGACATTTGGTTTATGCGATGCACTTGCAAAATTTATGAGGGTAATGAATGACATGTTCAGGCCTTTCATAGATTATTTTTTCATTGACTACTTAGATGATATTTTGATCTTTAATCAAAATATGATCTTTAGATGATATTTGATCATATAATGCATGTCAAGACAATTTTTGAACTTTTAAAAAAGGATAAGTTGTATATAAAGATGTCTAAATGTGAGTTTGGAAAAAATACTCTAGTATATTTGGGTTATATTGTAGGGAATGGTCATCTCAAGATAGATCCCTCAAAGGTGGAAGTCATCATAAATTGTCCCAAACCAACTACTGCTACATAAGTCACGATCTTCTTAGGAGAAGTATAATAATGGAGGAAATTCATTGCTAATTTATCTTTCATAGCAGCTCCTTTGCATGCATTTACAAGTGTGAAACATATATTTCAATGGGGAGGAAAGCAATAGAAATCCTTCAGGACATTGAAGGAAAATATAAGTACCGCACAAGTATTGGCTCTTCCAGATTTGCAACAACCATTTGAGATTCGAACCGATACAAGTAGATATGTCATGGGCGCAGTCTTGATGCAATGAGGTAAACATATTTTTTATCATTCTGATACTTTTACTCAAGCAATAATTAACTGTCCAACACATGACGCTGAATTGTATGTGTTGGTACAAAGTGTTAGAAAATAGAAGTGTTACTTAATGGGGAAGGAGAAAATAATTCACATAGATCATCAACCATTACAATATTTTCAATCACAAACAAAGCTAAAACTGTCATGACAATTTAGGTGGACAGGTTTCTTACAACAACTTCATTTGGTTATTAAGTATAAAAAATGTATTCATAATAAGGTTGCAAATATGATATCAAGACCAATGATTAATGCATCAACAATATTAAAACATAATTATTTATCAGATGAAAGTTATGTTGAACAATATGCTAGATATGGTGATTTTAAAGATGTATATGAAGCACTAACTCATGGCAGTCTACGTGAAGAATTGGATTATTATGTGCATGATAATTTATTATATCATATTGGAAAACTTTGTATACCCAAGGATTAAAGAGAAAGTGTAATCAGAGAAGTACATGCATCTTTTATTTCTGGTCATTTCGGGGTAGGAAAGATAGTAGCACAGTCACAATGATATTTTTATTGGCCTCGAATGAATGAGACAGTTTCCAAGTATAAAAAAGGGTGTGTTATGTGTGCCACAAGCAAGAATAGCAACTGAAAGGTGGGATTATATATGCCCTTTCCAGTATCTTCTCAACCATGGGAAAGCGTTTCGATGGATTTTGTAAGGGTTTTGATGATATCCATAACATGTCATGATTATTTATATGTCATGGTGGATAGGTTTAGTAAGATGTGTATCTTAATTCCTTGCAAGAAACAGGTCACAACTAAGGATATAGAACAATTGTTCTTTGCAAATTTATGGGTTCATTTTGGGCTTCCTACATCTATTATATTTGATTGAGACTCTCGCTTCTTGGGAAAGTTTTGGTCTAGATTATGGGATTTGATGGACACTAAGTTAAAGAAGAGCACAATATTCCATCCATAGACAAATGGAAAAATAAAGGTGGTGAACATGACAATGGTACATTTGCTACGAGGATACTGTAGTAAACATCCTAAGTTATGGGATGAGCATTTGCACTATGTACAACATGCCTATAATCATGCCATGCATTCTTCCACTCAAAGAAATCCTTTTAAAGTATGTTTGGGATACTTTCATAAATCACCTATGGAGTTTTATTTCGGAGAAGTAAATATAGAGGATGGATAGAATGATACATATGAATATGAAATGTTCATTCAGAGGATCCAACAAGTACATTAGGCAGTACAAGAAAAAATGGAGATAAGCCAAGATAAATACAAGGTGAGGTATGGAAAGCATCGAGTTAATCATCAGTTTTAGGTTGGTGATCAAGTATGGTTACATATCAGCAAGGACATAATGAAGGGTGAAGTTAAAAATATCAAGTCAATATGGTATGGTCCATTCAAGATCTTGGAGAAGATTGGTACTAATGCCTTTCTTCTAGATCTATCATCTTATATGCAAATGTATTCAATGGTGAATGTTGAGAATTTGAAACGTTATGAGCCTCCTATGATTATGGATGAAGATGAAAAATTTCAAGTTTCGACAATTGATGATTTTTCTCTAGAGTATTTAGACGAGATACAAGAAGATGTTATTCTTGACAGAAGGATCATGAATTCACATCGAGGTGATGTGAAATATCTTTGAGTTGGTCTTAAATGGGTAAAACCAAGAAAAGTAAAGTGGATCAAGATCGACAAGGTGAGGGAACTTTACCCTCACTTAGTTGTTGAGTAATAAAGACTTTTGGTGGTCCAAAAGGATTCCAACGGGGAGGAATGATCTAGGTGGATCCATAAAATGATCAAAATTTGATCATCTCAAATTCTCTCAAAAATAACTTCATTGCGTAGAGCTTAGCAAGAGATTTCCAATGACACAAAAATCACCTCAAACAGAGTTCATATGAGAAAGTTATAGCCCCTCAAATTTTTGGTCAAACAGGTCAAAAGTCAAAGGGGGTGCCACATGGCACCACTGGAAGGGTGACATGTGGAACATTCGTATAGGTCCATACAACACTGATGTGGTAGCACCACAGGGTGACACATGGCATATCATACAACTGATTTGGAAAGCTAACGTGACAACTGTATAGTCCAGGTGGACCAACTAGTCTCGACACGTGGCATGTTCATACACGTACAAGTGAACCAATGAGAGACTACCACGTGGAAATATCCCATTGGCCCTTTGTGGGTATGATTCATCAAAATTTTATGCGTTGACCAGAGTTGAACTCCCAACCTCATGCATACAAATCTAATGACTTACCAATATGCCAAGGGTTGTGACTTAATAGTCACATGGTATATAATATATTTAAGTTTGTTTTAAATTTTGATTGATGAGAAAAGGGGCCGAGGCCTAGCCCCGACCCATATTTTATATCGTATCCAATGTAACCGGATTTTGATACTCGTGGACAACTAACGACAAATATGCCACCGATTTAACAACAAACCATATATATAATGTATATAGTTACATAAAGCGTCGAAGGAGGAGAGGTCTATGGGTTTTAACCTACGAGCTCCTCCCAACTATACCAACTCCCTAACCATTGCGCCAAAGGCGCCTATTAATTCGGGGTGGAAACAAATTACATTAAAAGTTTTCCAAAGATTCTAGTTGCCAGTTAGGGTCCGCACACCATTTAAGTTGGTGCATGAACTAAGACAATGTACAATACATAGTATAGATTTAGAAATGTGTGCTCAATCTATGCATATGTGTCTTGAAGTTCGTGTTGTGAGGTGTCTATACTTTTGGATTGCACCGTAATGTGTGTCAAAGGGTTCCTTGAGGAATGTATAGGGTGTTTATACTCATTTTTCTCATAATTTCGAGAGGAATTAAATGGTGCACTCTATTTATGAGATAGAGCAATGTATAAAAAGATCATTGTAAGAACACACAAATTTGAGCATTAATAAAGTGGTCTCAATTGGAAGCGGACCCGAAGATGTAGCCCAAGTTAGATGAACTCCGTTAATAAACTTGTGTATGTGTTTTATTATTGTTTTTCTATTTTGCTCGGTTATCTTGCAAGTTATTTATCATTAAAGTAGATTTGGATAGATAAGTGAATTCATATTATTTGTAAACAATCAAAGTGATCATTTATATTTCAAATTAAGTTGGATGTTTATGTGTATATAAGAATAAATTAACATCTAAGGATTTTTGGATCACCTGAATCCTTGTACATCTCAATATTAGGAAGGGACTTGCAGAGGAAATGGAGATTTCCTGGGGTGGTAAATCCATTATGTAGAAACTGGAATATGAGGGGATACCATTTCATTGTCAACAATGCCACAAACATGGCCATGTTGCCAATGAATGGAAAAGGAATAGGTGGCTCTCAAACAACACAAAAGAAGAGGGGGGTGTCTCAAATTGAAATGAACTCACTTGCAACCTCAACAAAACAAGGTAAAGTAGTGCCATACACAACAACAAATTTAGGGTGGAAAAATGAATATGGAAGATCATTATCAACCATGGGATCTTCTTCTTATTTTGGATCATTAACGAGCCCTAAACATGGTTACTCAACTCATATGGCTTCAAAAACTCAAGAGTTTCAACAAGGGTTATCCTTTCAGTTTGGTATGTCAATTTTTTCCTTCCCTTTCATTAATCTCAATTTTCAGTCTTTAACTCTTTCAGGTAGTGGATGGTTAGGCTCCCCGAAGAACCTTTCTGCTTCCTTTTTTCCCTCATCCCCCACAATGTTTTCCCCTCCTGGTCCCCTTATTTCTTCCTGTTCCTTGATATCGGGTTCCCTATCAGATTCCCCTATCCTTTTTTATCATGAGCATGAATCCTCCAAGGACTTGGAGGAAGATTTGGTGGCTTACCAACTAAGAAAAATAACCATCCCAGTTGTTGGAGAAGTGAGTAAGAAGTTGGAGGGTTTTGTTTTGAACCCTTCATCCTCCATAGGAGTAAAGGTTCGGGGGATAAAATATTTTCTCTCCAAATCCCAATCCAAAGTTTCTTTGGACATGGTAGTAGGCAGACAATTATCTATCTTTAGGGCCCTTAGAGCAACACAAACCTCGGAAACACGATCGATATGAAAATCCTCTCCTTTAATTGTAGGGGATTAGCGAGCCCGTTTAAAAAAATATCTCTCCAGAGGCTAGTCGAGTCAACCTAGCTAGACCTTATACTACTTTAGGAGACGTCGGGGGAAGCAACTTTGATCACCCCTTTCCTAGAAGAATTTCTTAAATTGTGGAAGTTCATTGGATTATATGATAAAGGAAGATCTGGAGGTTTGGCCATAAGATGGAATGTCAGATAAGTTAAGCTCCTGAATTATTGGGGTTTCAATTTGGGTCTAGGGGTAAACATTTTCCAGGAAGAGTTGGGTAGATGTTTCATGGTATTGAATGTGTATGGCTCTAACCAAGATAGGGTGTTTTTTTGGGACAACCTTCTAAAAAATATTTTTATGAGAAATGAGGATCTCATACTAGGGGATGATCTCAACTTCTCAGTAGGGATGGATGAATCCTGGGGGCCTAGAGCATGCCCTGATTCCCTCTCAGACTACTTCAGACACATACTAAGACAAAAGGGATTGGTTGATATTTCTCCCACACATATTTTCTGCTCTTGGAGTAACAAAAGAGTAGGGGAGGATCATATAGATAAAATAATAAACTGCTTCCTTCTCTCTGAAAATTTTCTTGATTCCCTCTTTAACCTTAGAAAATGGATTGGATGTGGAGGAGAGTCAGATCACCACCTGATTTTCTCAAAAATAGATGGTAGAACACATAAACCTGCTATTCCTTTTAAATTCAACTCTGATTGGCTAAAGGATGAGGAATTCCTCTCCCTGGTCAAGGTAATTTGGATCCCTATTGAAAAAAATGAGGAATCTTGGGCCACGGTCTAGTTTGTAAATAATATAAAAATACTCAAAAAGGACACGGTGGAATGGGCTCGATGGAAAAGGAATAGGGATGAACAAGAAATTATTGAAGCATAAAAAACCTTCCAAGCTTTATATGAATCAGAGGGAGGGGGTTTTTCCTCTCTAGAATCAAAAGAGTCCCTACTAACCTTGGAAAAGAAGAGAAATAAAACACATGGAGACTAAAGAGTTGGGCATTATGGTTACAAAGTGGGGATGAGAACACAAAAAAATTCTAGACCTATGAAAAAGGGGGGAATATGGCGAACACAATATGGAAACTCAATGATCCACAAGGTAGACCCACCTCTTCTTTTGAAGGAATGACTCAATTGGGGACTAGACACTTCTGAAACCTTTCCAAAGTTGAGGATTGAGTCTCAATTGATGTCATTCTGTGTCTGGCTCTTTTATTCCCTAGCTTTGTAGATGAGGAAGATAGCATGGCCCTTATGGACGAGGTCACTAAAAAGGAGCTAAAAGAATTTCTCCATAGCTTTCAAAAAAACAAAAGCCTAGGTCTAGATGGTTGGACCATTGATTTATGTGTAGGGATTTATGAGCTTATTGGAAAGGATATTCTCAAAGTGGTAGAAGAGTCTCACTTAAATGGCCACATCCATGCACCTATTAATGCAACTTTTATTGCTCTCATCCCAAAGATGGATGATCCAAAGTCCCTGGAAGACTTTAGAACCATCTTAATTTGTAACAATATTCACAAAGCAGTTTCTAAGATTATCAATAGATAGATAAAGGCCATTCTTTCAAAATCTATTTCACATGAGCAATTCAGATTTCTGGAAGGAAAACAAATTCACGAATAAATCAATGTGGCACAAGAGGCATTGCACAGTATAAAAACTCAAAAAATGAAAGGAGCAATGATAAATATAGATCTCTGGAAATCCTATGAAATATTTAGTTGGATTTATATAAGGCTACTACTGACACGCTTGGGATTTGAGCTTCCTTTTATAAATTGGATCATGAGTTGCATATCCACTGTATTCTTTGTAGTTCTAATAAATGGGGTTGCTTCCCCTTCCTTTCCAGTAGAACCTGGACTAAGACAAGGGTGTCCAATTTACCCTCTCCTCTTCCTTTTGGTAGCAGAAGGTATCAGTAGGGATATAGGAGAAAAAAAATCCAGGGGTGAATTTCAAGGAATCTCAGTATCTTCTACCTTAAGTATTTCTCATCTCCTTTTTGTAGATGATGTTTTGATTTTCTACAATGATCAAAAGGGGAATGAAAACATACTAAAATTAATTTTAGACCTCTTTGGGAGGGAAACATGGATGCAGATAAATGAACATAAGTATACCATCTCTTCCAACAACATGAATGGGGAAGACTTGGATTGTTACAAGGGCCACTTCCCTTTTGATCAAAAGACCCTTTATGAAGGAATCAAATATTTGGGCTTCCACCTTAAACCAAACTGCTACAAAAATGAGGATTGGACTTGGATTATAGAAAAATTGGAAAATATACTAAAGTCCTGGAGTTTTCGATGGCTCTCTAGAGTGGGAAGATTGATTCTAGTCAAATCAATGCTTGAAGCAATTCTGATATACTAGATGTCACTTTCCTGGATTCCAAAAATAATTTTAGAAAAAGTAAGACAAATTTTCTTTAAATTTTTGTGGGTTGGTTCAAAGGATCATTTTGTTTTTCCTTAGGTGAAATGGGATACTTTGGCAGCGCCCAAATTGTTGGGGGGTTGGGGTTTAAAAATCAATTTTTTTTTCAAAGGCTTTAGCAACAAAAGCAATTTGAAGATTGATTACAATAGATAGTCTTTGTACCAAGGTCATCTCATAGAAATATACAAGGATGGACTCAGTGGAGGAATGGATTAGAAAGCCCAAAAAGAAGACAGTAAATGGCTCCATAATTTGGAAAGTATTTATCAACTCTTTCCAAGTGGTAGGGACCTGCAAGTTGGAAGAAGCACAAAAATCAAGGTGGGTATTGGTCGGCCGGGGAGTGGTAGAAACCATATGCTCCCCCAGAGCCTGCTAGATCATTTGCATGGTCAAGGGATATTCCACATTTCCCAGGATGTAGATATGGACATAACTAAGATCTGGGGACAAGAATGGAAGGAGGATGAAACACTTGGGATGGGGGAGGACTATGTTGGTATATGGTCAGATTATGTCAGAGCTCTCAAAATAGGGCATATTTGTATCACAACAAGGGAGGATTATTTGGTTTGACAACATGCCCCTCATGGTGTCTACACCCCAAAAGTCAGATACTCTCAAATCAACATTGATCTGCTACAACTTGAACCCTCCTTGTTGTGCCTCTTTTGCCACCTAGATGAGAAAAACAGAGGTGCTTACAAGCTTAGTTGGGTTAGCTAAGCAGGACAGTTGTAAAGGAAAAGGGTTAGAGAAAGAAATATAAAAGAACAACTAAGAAATAAAAGAACAACTAAACTATTGAGCATAAGGACATAAGAACAAAAAACCAATAAGACTCATGTCACCAATGGCAAGGATTATATTAGTGAAAGAAAACACCAAGAAGAAAGTGGACTATGAGTCCATTCTTCCTCCAAGGGAGGGC
>CBVK0101220609.1:299-11256 GCA_900067695.1 Picea abies
CAAAATTGAACTATCAAAATACAATGGCAGCGATAACCAATGCGTGGCTTGGTTTAACAAAACTGAAGAATATTTCCATATATATAATATTACAACCAATGAAGAAAAGGTTAAATATGCATCCATGTACCTCGAAGGCACCGCATACAATTGGTACATATGGTGGAAAGGAAGAATCCAGTCATACACTTGGAACTCCTTTAAAAACGATTTTTTTAAAAGATTCCAGGGCATTTCGGAGCAAGAATTCTTTTCAAAACTCACCAGGTTACAGCAAAAAGGCAACGTAGATGAATTTACACATCAATGGGAATCTCTTGTCACCCGAGTATTTGGATTATCTGATGATCAATTACTCCAGTCTTACATAGGTGGTCTCAAGCCGCATATCCAAGATGAATTAAAATTGCATGAAGTCACTACTGTTGAAATAGCAAGACACAAGGCAAAAGCAACAGAAGAAAAGCTAGAAGGCCAATCAAGATTCAACAAGTTTTATTCAAGAAGAAACATAAACCAGAACACAAACACAGAAACTGACAAATATATACCACCCAACTTACGAGAAGAAAATAGAAGAAGTCTGGATTACCAAAGAATAAGAGAAGGTAAATGTAAACGTTGTGGCGAAAAACGGGACCCAAGACACAGATGTTGCATAGAAGAAAATTCAAAAAAATTATACACTTGTCAAGCAGAAAACAACGATGAATCAGACTCAAAAGAATCAGTAACTGAAGAAATGGAAAACAGCCAAAATGGCGTGTCAAATCTCATAGGTAATGACACACCAAGAATATCATTAGCAGCCATCACAGGCATCAGCCAACCACAAACACTCAAATTAAAAGGACACATAAAAAAAGATAATGTCACAGTGTTAATCGACACAGGAAGTACCCACAATTTTCTCGACATCAATGTTGCAAGGAACCTCAAATTGTTTGTATATCCAGTCCCAGACATGAAGGTGATGGTTGCAGATGGTAAGAAAATCGAAAATGTAGGAAAACGCCATAAGGTGAAACTACAAATTCAAGATTTCAATTTGGAATCCGAATTTTACACCGTACCCCTGCGAGGAGTAGACGTGGTTTCAGGAGTCCAATGGTTGCAAACTTTAGGCACATACTCAGTCAATCATCAAGAGCATTTCATCAAATTCAAATGGCAAGGGCAAACTTTAAAATTATATGGTTTTCAACCTCCCCAAACACAAGTTGTATCATCCCAACAGATGGAGAAAATGATCTGAAAAGGAGAAACTGCTTATTTTATCCAATGCCACCAAATGGGAATACAAGAACCAGAACAGGACTCCAAAAACTTAGAAATCCAAGATCTAATTCAAAAACACAAGAAGGTATTTCAAGACCTCCCCATGGACTTACCCCCACAAAGAAGAATTGAACACATAATTGAAGTTAAACCGAGATCAAGTCCAGTCAAGATTAGACCATATAGATACCCCCATCATCATAAAATAGAAATAGAAAGATTAGTCCAAGACTTGTTAAAATGTGGTGTTATCACAAAAAGTAGAAGCCCATATTCAGCCCCAGTTGTATTAGTACGAAAGAAAGATGTTTCTTTCAGGTTATGCATAGATTATCATGGGCTTAACAAGATAACAATCAAGAATAAATTTCCCATTCCCTTCATCGATGAAATGTTGGATGAACTTCATGAAGCCAGATTTTTTTCAAAACTTGATTTGAGATCAGGATATTACCATATTAGGGTAAGATTAGAAGATGTACCCAAGACCGCTTTCCAAACTCACGAAGGACACTATGAATTCAAGGTGATGCCCTTTGGGCTAACCAATGCCCCGGCGACCTTCCAAGCAGCTATGAATGAACTATTTCATCCACACCTAAGAAAATATGTCTTAGTCTTCTTTAACGACATTTTGGTGTACAGCAAAACATGGAAGGAACATGTAAATCATTTGGGACAAGTATTGTCTATTCTAGAAAAAAATCAATTCTACGCAAAAATGTCAAAATGTACTTTCGGCAAGGACGAAGTAGAGTATCTCGGTCACATTATATCCAAAAAGGGAGTCAAGGTAGACCCAAATAAAATCAAAGCAATTACAGAATGGCCCAGACCAAAAAGTGTATCTAAATTAAGAGGATTTTTATGCTTGGCAGGATACTATCGAAGATTCGTCAAAAACTATGCTCATCTAACTGCCCCTCTAACAAATCTCTTAAAGAAAAACTCCTTCCATTGGAATGAAGAATCTGAAAAATGTTTTGGAAATTTAAAGAAAATTATGTCCACAACCCCCGTGTTAGCTACACCTGACTTTTCAAAACCCTTCATAATTGAATGTGATGCTTCAGGTTTTGGGATCGGAGCAGTCCTGATGCAAGATGGACACCCAATAGCATTTGAAAGTAGGAAACTAAATAAAAAAGAATGCTTACAGTCCACATACAATAAAGAAATGCTTGCAAGCATGCATGCATTAACTAAATGGCGACAATATCTCTTAGGAAGCAAGTTCTCGATATGTACAGATCATAATAGCCTACAATATTTGTTACAACAAAAAACATTGACTACTGAACAACAGAAATGGATAGAAAAAATTGCCACATTTGATATGGAGATATTACATAAGAGAGGAAAAGATGAAGAAGCACAAGTTTTTGCAGTATCAATAGCAATTCCGGAATGGTTGAACGAAATCCGAATTGAATATGCCAAAAACACAGAGAAATGTTCCATAATCAATGACTTAACCCAATACCCTAAGTTTGAATGGAAGAATGACATCTTATGGTATAAAGGAAGAATTTCTTTGAATACGAATTCAAAATTTAAAATCAAAGTACTTCAAGAAGCTCATGATTTTCCAGCTACAGGTCACGTTGGATTTTTCAAAACATATTATAATGCTCGTCAATCATTCTTTTGGAAGGGGATGAGTACAGACATTCAAAAGTATGTAGCAGAATGTGATCTTTGCCAAAGAAACAAGACTGAAAATATATCAACACCTGGGGTACTCCATCCGTTACATATTCCTAACCAAAAATGGGAAGAAATCTCAATGGATTTCATTGAAGGATTACCCATATCAAAAGGAAAAGATAAAATCTTAGTGATAGTAGACAGACTAACCAAGTATGCACATTTTATGGGAGTAAGAAAAACAAACTCCACAAAACAAATAGATGAAGTCTTCTGTAAAAACATTTATAAATTACATGGTTTTCCCAAGGTCATCGTCAGTGATAGAGATGCCAAGTTTAAAGGGAACTTTTGGAGGGAGTTTTGCAAACAAATCGGAGCATCTCTTAATATGAGCCTAGATCCTCAAACAGATGGACAAACAAAAATTGTCAACAAGTACTTAGAAACTTACCTTCGTTGCTTTGTCACTGATAAGCAAAATAAATGGCTTCAATGGTTGCACCTCACCGAATGGTGGTATAACTCCACATATCACACATCAGCTAAAATGACACCATTTCAAGCTCTTTATGGATATCAACCACCATCTTGGAAAGAGTTAGCCACAAATCAAATAAAAGTTGCATCAGTAAAAGATCTTTTAGAAGAAAGTCAAGAAGTTGGGCAAATTCTCAAGGAAAACTTAGTTATAGCAAGAAACAGAATGAAGCAACAAGCTTATCAACGCCAAACAAAAAGAGAATTTAAAGTTGGAGAATGGGTATTTGTGAGACTTCAACCCTACAAACAGTTATCACTTAAACATCAAGGAAAGAATAAATTAGCTCCAAAATTTTATGGACCATATCAAATTAAAAAAAAAATCAGTCACGTAGCTGATGGATTGGAATTACCAGATAAAAGTCGTATCCAAAACGTTTTTCATGTATCATGTCTAAAAAAGGTTGTAGGACAACACCAAAAGGTGCAAACATTGCTCCCTATGTTGGATGACGAAGGAAGAATCATTTTAGAACCAAAAGCCATTATTGCCACTAGAGAAAAGAAGTTGTGATCTCGCATAATCAAAGAATATCTTATTAAATGGAAAAACCTTCCAGAAGAAGATGCAGCATGGGAATCAAAACATTTTCGTCAGTTACACCCGTCGTTACCAGTGCTTCGAGGACAAAGCAATTTTAAGGGGAAGGCAATGTTATGTACATAAAAATACACATAAATAAGATATTAAATAATATAACAACTAAATAATAAATAAATATTAATAATGAAAAGACATGACTATTGGCTATTGGGCACCCCAGCAGGGTATATGAGCAAGCCCTCACTTCTCGATTGTAATCATCCATCAATTATTCATTTTTATCAATATATTTATTATTTCAATTCAATAGCTTGGTCTATTTATTACACACTATCTAACTAAAACGCAGTTAATATTGATTTACTATATACAAAGAAACAACTCAATTACTTTGATGCAATGATGGAGAGAGAGAATTTAACCACACATTAGCACAATCACATAAGTACTTCATGAGTGTTTCAATCAAATTGAAAGGGTTGATGAAAATATATTATTGAAGCTAGGGTGGCAGTTGCAGGGAGGGTTATCGTTGACCCCGAAGGGGCAACTAAAACCTATTTTCCCTGGGGGCTAGGTATTGCTTCAAACAATAAGGCAGAGCAGTATGCATTGTGGAAAGGACTCAACATTGCCATAGACATACGTGCACATTCGATCAACGTGGTCAAAGACTCCAGGATGATTATCAATCATATGCTTAAAAAGACTTTGCCTAGAGACAATTATCTATTCGACAACACAGGTACTCCAACAAAGGACGAACACCTTTAGTAACCACTCACACAACCAAATCAAAGATCAACACATCGATGTTTTGACGTGGTAAAACCCCTACGAAGAAACATCCACGACCCCAGCCAATGCGGCCACTTGGAGCAGTTTATTAATGCAAAAGAAAAATATTACAGAGAGATTTTACAAGAGAGTTTCTCACAATCGATCATCGGAAAATGACCCTCCATGCTCTTTAAATAGATATCATGGACCAATCAGGTGTTAAGCCACAGATCAATGCAGTCGTTAAGATCGAGGAGAATATGAACCGTCAGATCATTCTATGTCGGGAACATATCGTGACCGTCGAATTTTCTAACTACAAATGCATACTAATGCATTGTAAAGAAAGACACTTCTACCTAACGACACATTAGACCAAGTAGATCTTAACTAACTCCTAAGTGTCTAAATATCCTAACATATTCTCACTTCAATCCTAGATCAAAGCAGGCAATTGGAAGATACTTTCTCTGATATACAATATTACCATGTCCTTCAAGAACATAATAATGAAGCAGAAAGGTGGGAAAAGGTAGGATCAAGCAAAAAGGAGGGCGAACTAATGGTTAATGATGAATTAACCTTTCAAACAATTCCTCAATTAATGACTAGTTCATCAACACACATAGCTCAGATTCATTGTCATGTGGCGAGTACTATTAGAACCGTCACCCTTCACATGGTGCATAAGATTATACAGTCCTTCGAAAAGTTGAAATTCAATGAGATGAGACTAGTCCCATGTGCTTGCATGCTCTTATCACTATCCTCGTATGTTTTTGTTTTGCCATTTCTTACCTTCCGGCCACGTTGTGGAATAATGGCGTTAAATGTGGACAGAGGCTAGCAGTTATGAAACTTCTCAAGCATGCTAGTATTTTTTCTATCACGTGCTTGCTCTTTCACTTATTTCCAGAAGAAAGTGACTTGCCAGGGGAATTGCCTCCCTACAAAATAATTGGTATGTTACAGGTTGTTGCTATGTGTGGAAGTTTCGATCAAGCTCAATTTGTGGACTCAAGGGGCAGCCATTCACTGAATCGGATTGTGGAGAGATGTTTTCTAAACAATATCCAATCTCAGAGCAGTTCGCAGGGTTCTCTGGAGGCAAGGAATGCGGTGGGTTCTGTAGTCAGGGCACGTAATTTCTTCGAAGGAGGTAGTTTCTTTACAGGTATTAAAATGGATTCGAGGGACTTGCAAGAAATTCGCAGAGTGTTGCAAAACCATGGACTGCACATCCATTGTAATAGGGCCTCTCTCTTTAACCTTGCTGCCAAAATTCATGAAATTGAACACCAAATTGTAGCACAAGTAACGGAAATCAAAGGAGATCTAGTGGCATTAAGAAACAAGTTGGTAGTGGTAGAAGTTGAATGTAGTCTTGTTTGTAATTTAACTCTTAATCTTCGCAGAGGTGATCAAGTAATGGTATCAAAGCCAAGAACATCAGTGAATTCGACCAAAGCAGGGATAAAAGAGGAAGAATTTGTGCATCAATTTGATGAAGAAATGGAACCTGTAAGCCAGGAAGGTGAACCAGCTAGTACAGGTTTGGAGGATGCTACTAGTCACTATGCTCAAGGCTGATTTAAATGCTTTTTAGGACTTCAAAAATTGAAGATTTTCCAGGGCCTATCAAACTGCCAACTGGGTCTGTCTTTGACCTCAGATTGGCTCTAAGTTTCAACTGTCTAACAATGGTTTGCTGCTGTTTTAGGACAGCAAACTGTTCAGTGACTTCTTGCTGATTTGTTACGGTTGTATTTGCAATTTTAGGTGCTCTAGCATGTAATTTTAGTAACCAAGAGTTAGCACATGCATACCAAAATAAATACAACACACCTAGAGATCTTTACAGCTGAAAATAAGAAGATCTAAAAGACTAACACACATAAATTTGTACATGGATATTTTTGGTCAACATGACCCTAGATAAAACCCCCCTGAGGAAAACCAGTTTGGAATATACGTTTATATATGAGGAGAATAGATGGTGGAATACAACAAGTACAAAATATAGATGAACCTGATACCAGTGTTGCCAGAGCGTGGGAGCGAAGCAGGAGCGGGAGCGGGAGCGGGAAGCAAGAAGCGGGAGTGTGGGAGCGCATTTTTCAAAAAATGGTCGGGAGAGAAGCATCTCCGGAGCGTTTATATATATATATATATACAAAAATATATATATATATATATATATTCAAAAGAAAACATGTAGAATGCCAAACTAGATGCAAAATTTATGAAACATGTATGTTTGTGATACTTCCAATATATGAATGCCATCTAAATTCCATATTATCCATCATTCCATGAATCTTACGTAGTGCATTAATGAATAATCATTCAAGCATCAACCATCTAGCTGCTAACAATTACACATACAAAGTAAGAAATTGAAATACATTTTACAAATACAAATACAAACCATATAGATTCTAGCAATTACAAAAATACAAACTTTAGAACCATATAATAGGGAAGTACATCATTAACTTATGGAATGAAAAAGGTTATCCACCAATTGTCAACATGAGTCATGGACAAATAGTTTTGTTTACAAAAATTGGCTATTTGCATAAGTACTACAATGATAATTAAACTGAAATCTAGTAAAATGAAAAACAATCTATCTCTCCTACTCCTATCTCCTTCCACCACCACGATTCCCTCGTGGGGGTACGCGTGGTGGTAGTGAAGATGAAGCAACCGAGAGTGAAGGTCCTTCTAATGTAGGTACTGGTGGCGTGCTAGTCAAGGGGGGCCGTCCATGGGACCTCGCACTGGGTGGTGGCATCTCAACATGATCATCCTCATCCAAAAGAGCATTCTCCAACTCCTCCAAAACCAATGCTCCATCCTCCAAATTGTCCTCCTCTGGATTGTAGTCCCACATCTTATTTGCTTTATCTATAGTTGGATCCTCGCAATAATGGGTCAACAATCGCAAGTTGTAATGCACATAGACCAAGGTCTCTGCTCGCTGTACATTCAACCTGTTCCTTCTGATATTGTGGATGAAACTATATGTGCTCCAACACCTCTCTGTTGAAGAAGTGTTCACCACCTATGAAAGAACCCGCATTGCCATAGAACATAGTTGTGGTGTATTACCGCCATGCATGTCCCACCACTGAAGAGAAGGCAAATTCCCTCGATCTCTATATGTAGCGTTGCTCCCAAAGGCACCAGTGCAACTGATGTACTAGCTCAACTGTTGCCGAATGTTATCACACTCCTCAACATCTGGGTACATTTTTTCTAATGCTTGCATATAACCAGTTTGAACCTTTGGATCTTGGTGTGGTTTTCTCTTTGCCCCACCCCCTGGTGCTGGGTTGAAAGCCATGACATATGATAGTATTTTGGTGTAAGCACATATGCTAAGGCATGTAGTGGAATATTTAGCTTCTCCCACCATTTTTCCACCTCTATACTGATAAAATCATACAAATTCTGATCTCTAGGCTCGACAATGTCCTTAATTTGTCCTAGCATATTATCCATTTTCTCATACACCTCCCCAATGACCGGTCGATCAGAATCTACAAATCGAATCATGTTATAAATTGGCTTGGTGAACTATAAAACATACTTGACCTGTGTCCAAAAATGGCTATCAAGGATAGTGTGCTTTGCTGCATCCATGACATCTCTATTAGTGCTAATGTCATCCCACTAATCACTCATCACCATAGCACCCAAAGCCTGTCTTACCCTCAATAAGCGCCTGGAGGTGAGGAAATAGCTTCCAAATCTAGTCTTTGCAAGCTTAAGTAATTGCAATTTAGAGTAAGTGCCATAAAATGCATTAACCCTTGAATGTCCGGTGATAAATTTAATGAGTTTCTTCCCTCGCTTGTACAAATCATTAATCCATGTGCATTCCTTATGCTTGATGATATCATGCATTAAAAGGTTCAATGTGTGCACCAAACAACCAGACCAAAAGATGTGAGTATATTTCCGCTCAATGATTTTTCCTGCTCCTTTACAATTTGTTGCATTATCAGTGATTACTTGAATCACATTAGTAGGACCAACCTCATCAATAGTTTTCAGTAAGATGTCTGCTATGTTCTGAGAAGATGCCATGACTGATGAGGAGTCATGAGCTCCAAGAAACACTACACCAGTAAACAAAATACCAAGGATATTTATCAAATGTTGGTTTCTAACATTTGTCCAACCATCAGATACAATGGATACCCCAGCATCTGCCCACCCATCTGTAAACCGTGTAAGAGCTCTTTTGACTTTTGCTTTTTCCTTGTCAAGTAACACAGTTCTAGCCTTTTCATATCCGAGGCTCTTGTATCCAATGGGGGCTTTGTTGATGGCTTTAACCATGTAATATCAAGGAAATCTTCTATGGTTCTCTTACTTCCACTTCCACTTCCACTTCCACTGGGTGAGGACCTTCCACCAAGTGAAGAAGATGAAAAGGGAGAAGATGCATCAAGTTGAACCTTTTGTTTTTTAGTATTCATTCTTTGTGCAGCTTCCTCTATCTTGATGTAGTTTTCTCTCTCTTCCTGTGTTATCTTAGGGAAAATTGCAATATCAATGGACCCTCTGTTATCATCACTGTCTAATACCCACAAAGATGCCTCCTCACACAGGTGTATGAAACGCTATAAGGTTTTCTGGGACGACAACCATGTGGGCATAAAAAATTAGTGGTTCCACCACCTCTACCCTCCTCAAGTTTTGTGACATACCTCCACAAGGGGGTTAATGAAGCTTTTCAACTATCAACTTCATTATCATCCCCTTCACCACCCTCCTCTCCTTCATTCATTGGGTAGTCTGGGTCACTATGAGAATGACCATTATCATCTTCTTCATTCACATGCCTACTCCCAAACAACACCATGAGAACCAAAAATGGAAGGAAAAACCACAAGAAAAACATTTTCTTCAAGTTTTAGATGAATAACCTGCAATAGAATGAGGAAGTGGGAATTGGAAAATGTAGGAGAAGACAAAAATACAATAATAAACAAGACATTTTGTGAACAATATTCAAAATTTCAACAAAAATACACATTGGGCATACCTATTTTGATGAATCTCCAATGATTTGCAAGAAGATGGAACCCTTTGTTGTCTCCTCCAAGCTCTCACAAATCCTCTTCAAGCTCTCCAACTTTGCTCCAATAAGAAGCCAACACCAACACCAAGCCAACACCAAGAGCTCCTTCCCTCTCCACTCCAACTCAAAGATGAAACAATGAGGAAGAAGAGGGAGAGATTGTGCTTTATCTCCCCTATCTAACCCTAAAAATGCCCTAGGGCCGACCCACAAAGCAAAAAAATTAAAAAAATAAAACAAAAAAAACAACTTTTTGTGGCCAATTTTCAGGGAGCGTCCACGTGGGTTCGGGAGCGTGGTTCAGAGCGTCTCCGGAGCGCTGGTTGTAGGTTCAGGAGCAGTCTGGGAACACGGGGGAGCGCGGCAGTTCGGCAGATGGAAGGGAGCATGGGGAAGCAGGCGGGAGCGCGGTTCGGGAGGTCGGGAGCGGGGGGGAGCGAGGTTCGAGGATGCTCCCACTCAGAGTGCGGTTCGGGGTCCGGACCATGGGGGGGGGGACGGTTTGGCAACCCTGCCTGATACAATAGCAGCTTGTTCCAAGCTGAAACACAAGTCCAAATGTAGCAGGTGCACCCTAGGAAGGTGTGCTCCTCATAAATGCTCCCAAATCCACTGAATCTGCTGCAGATGCAAACTATGAGCTCTGAATGGAAAACCCCTCCACAGTAATCTGGTACTGATGTGTGGCCTCCCTCTGAAACTGATCCCACGGCAATCTGATAGGTGTAAGACCTCCTCACTGTTGATGCGCCCTCCTCAATACTGAAATCTCCTCAGTAAATAAACAAGGATCCAAGCTAGATGCCTCTCTCCATGAAAGCATGCGCCCAAGCTAGCCTCACCTAGTGCTTCAAACCTCATCTCCAAGCTCTCTCTCAAACTCTCCAAGTGAGCAAATGAGTGAATGAGCTTTCGTTTTCCCTTTGCACGCCTCTTGAACCTCCATAAGGAAACCTAGGATATGGATGGTTGAGATCATCCCATCTCCCATCTAATCAAAGGTTGAGATCTTTCCAAAAGAATCTCACTCAAAAACCCACTTTGGGTTAAGTTCCCTAAGTTCACTTTAT
>CBVK0101220610.1:0-13128 GCA_900067695.1 Picea abies
CACTTTTGACTTAAAACTCCTAAGTCAAAGTGAAATTAGACATAAAGTACAAGGCACAAAGTACATAGTACTTCCCACATGTGTTTAGGAGACACAAACATATTGGGAACACCTCCCAAGGTACATAATCTCAACACTCCCTCTTACCGAGGAAGGTGTTCCTCACCAAGCCCATCTTGTCTCTGAAGTAGACATGTTTGCCCCTTGGCAGGGCCTTGGTGAGTATATCTGCAACCTGGTCGTCAGTCAATATATACTGCAACTGAACTGCGCCTCTCTGAACCCAATCATGAATGAAGTGATACATGATCTCAATGTGCATTGACCGGTCATTAAACACTGGATTCTCAAAGAGTTTGATACAACTCTGATTATCACAATGAATGATGGTCGGTGGCCTCTCCTGACCAAATAATCCAACCAGCATCTTACGAAGCCAAATGGCCTCACAACTGGCCTGACTGGCCGCCATGTACTCTGCCTCGGCCGAACGCAAAGCAACTGACTTTTGCTTCCGGCTGAACCAGGAAACAAGTCCTGACCCCAAACCAAAGCAGCACCCTGAGGTGCTTTTTCTGTCAGTAGCACATCCTGCCCAATCTGAGTCTGTGTAGCCAACCAAACTGACTCCGTCACCTCTGATATAGTCTAGGCCATAATCAATTGTCCCAGCAATGTACCTCAAAACGTGTTTTTCCCCAATCATGTGAACACTCCTCGATTCTACCATATGTTGGCTGAGAGTGTTCACGGCAAAACAAATATCTGGCCTGGTGTTAACCAGATACATGAGTCAACCGATCAACTGCCTGTAAACGGTGGCATCTACCAACTGGCTATCTGAAGCACTAAGCTTCTTCCAGTTGGTAATCATGGGTGTAGACATGGGTTGGCAATCCTCCATCTGAAATGTGCTCAAAATATCTGCTACATACTTCCCCTGCCCGAGAAATGTGACCCTCCTCCTGCCATACCTCCATACCCAGAAAGTAGTGCATCAATCCAATAACACTAATCTCAAACTCTGATGCAAGTCCCAGCTTGCACTCAGCTATGAGATCCTCGGCTCCAGTGATGAACAAGTCATCCACATATAAAATGAGAATGAGCGTGTCCTCACCTCTAATGATGTAATAGAGGTTAGGATCAGCATCGCTCTTCTCGAAGCCAATCTGAAGCAAGTATGTGTCTATGTGTGAATATCAAGCTCGGGGAGCTTGCTTCAGACCATAAAGTGCCTTTCTCAAAAGACACACGTGAGTCTCCCTCTCACTCACCTCAAACCCCTATGGCTGCTCTATGTACACCTCCTCATCAATAAAGCCATTCAGAAATGCGGTCTTCATATCCATCTGGTGAATGCTCCAAGTTCCAACCCATCTCTGTTGCTATGGCAATGATACTCCTGATGGAGGTGTATCTCGCAATTGTTGCAAATGTCTCGTCATAATCGATTCCCTCAATCTGAGAGAAGCCTCACGCCACAAAACGGGCCTTGTGTTTCTCTATGTTGCCATCTATAGCATACTTGGTTTTGTACAACCACCTAGAAGTCACAACTAACTTCCCCAATGGCCTCGGAACCACCGCCCAAACATCATTGCACACAATGGAGTCATACTCCTCTACCATGGCCTCTCTCCAGACCTGCTGGTCCACTGCCTGCGCAAATGTCTGTGGCTCAGTATCTCTGATACTCATCACTAATGCCAAATATGCTCCCAATCTGACTGGAGGTCTGCTCTCTCTGATCTAGCTCTTGGGCTCCCCTACATTCTCTCTGGCCTCCTTCAGGGTCTCCTGAAACCATCTAGGTCTCCTCTTCCCTGAAGTGGTCAACGGAGAAGTAAGGTCTCTCTGCCCAAAATTGATTGCCTCAGGACTCGTCTCAACACTCTAAGAACCTAAAGCTTGTGCCCCCTCTGACTGAACATGCTTTGACTGTGACCTTGAAGCTGTGCATGGTGACCCTGTCACCCCTGACACTGGTGTACCTGAAACCTGAGGTTGTGCTCCCTCTGAGACATCAATCGGTGCCTCTGCATCATCCTCAACTCTGACTCTCGACTCAAGAGATCTCTGAAAATCCCTATCCTCCTCAAATCTGACATCTCTGCTCACCACCACTCTCCTAAGTGGCGGAATGTAGATGCGATAGGCTTTGGACACCTCTGAGTATCCAACTAGAATCCCCTGCTGGGCTGTGGGGTCTAGCTTTGTCCTCCTCTCCGAGGGGACATGAGAAAAGGTCAAGCACCCAAAGATCCTAATGTGCTCGACATCGGGCCTCCTACCAGTGAAGGCCTCCTAAGGAGTCATCTTCCCCAATATCCCGTGGGGGCTCCTATTCTGCAGGTAAACTGCAGTAGCACATGCCTCTGCCCATAAGTACAAAGGCAAACTCTGATCGTGTAACATGGATCTCGTTCACCGGTAATAGCTTGGTTCTTCCTCTCGGCAACCCCGTTCTGCTGGGGATTGTATGGTACGGTCATTTGTCTTCTAATTCCATGTTGGGCACAGAAGTCTATGAACTGTCTGGAGGAATACTCACCCCCGCTATGCGACCGCAAGACTTTGATCCTCTTTCGAGATTGGTTCCCCACAAGAGCTCTAAACTCTTGGAACCGTGTGAATACCTCACTCTTGGCCTTCAGGAAATAGATCCAAATCTTCCTTGAGTAGTCATCAATGAATGTGAGATAGTATTCACAACTACTCAAGGACTTTCGAGTCATGGGCCCACACACGTCCGTGTGTACTAAATCCAGTATCCCAGCTGACCTGGTGTCACTGCTGGGGAACGAGGCCTTGGTAAACTTACCAAGCGCACACCCTCTGCAAACATCCCGATGCTCTGTACTGAACTGTGGCACTCTGGTCACAACCTCTCTCAGTCCTTCAAGAGCTCCATGATGTAGATGGGCCATCCTACTGCCAATGCATGAAGAGGCTGAAAAAGCAATCTGAACAATTTCCCATCCCTCACTCCAATCACTTGTCCTGAGGATGAATGAGTACCTCGTTGCCTCTAAAAGACACCTCAAAACCTCTATCCTGGAGGGTAGAAACTGAAATCAAATTCTTCTTCAGCCGAGGGACATAGAAAACATCCCTGAATGATATAGGTGGCATGCTATCTCTCCGAAAGGTAACTGTGCCAATCCCAACAACTCTGATCAATGTGTCATCTCGAAGAGCAATCTCTATCCTGACCTCGGTGTCTCTGAGATCAGTCAAATGCTCTCTGACTCCAGTCATATGGCTCGAAGCCCCGTTGTCAATATACCAGATACTGGGTGTCGTCTCAACTGAAGTGCAGCATATGAGGAAAGCACACTCTCTCTGAAACTGAGTCTGAAACTCTGCCTCCTCTGTTGTAGCTGCGGTACCACCCCTCTTCTTCTTCCTATTGGGACACTGTCCAGCATAGTGCCCCAACTTCTTACAAACAAAGTACTTCACTTGACTCATATCTCTCTTATGACCACTGTTGCTCTCTCCTCCACTTCCCTGTGGTGGGGCCCCAAACTTGGGACCCTGTCGACGCCCACGAGCGGCCTTCTTCTTTCCCTTTGTCCAAAGAACAAGATCCTCATCACCTTGATCAGACTGCTACCGTTGTCCAGAGGCCTTTGCTGCAAGTCTAATCTCCTCCTGGACGAAGTCATCCCACATCCTCTCCCATGTAGGCATGACCTTCCTGGCAACAATGCCACAAAGGAATGGACCCCACGGTTTGGTGAAGCTATTCATAGCTTGCCTCACCAAAGAGTTAGGGTCCACCACCTCTCCGACGGCTCCAAGCTCGTCTCTGATCTGAGTGTAGCGACCAAGGAATGAAGTCACCGACTCATTCTTGAGCATGCGAATGTCCCTAAGTCAGTCATGAAGAACCATCTTTTGGTTCTCATTGGAGCTCTCATACAACTTACATAGAGATGACCACATCTCGTATGCATAAGTCTTCCCAGTCAAATGGGGTATGATATGATCTCGTACTGCATCACAAATGGTCCTCTTTGCCTTGTTGTTCCTTTTCTTGAACTCTGCCACCAAGACGGGAGCAATAAAAAGAATGACTAGAACAGTCGCCTTAACTATGTCCCATAGTTCAAGGTCCTCTAAGACAAAGACCATCCTCGCCTTCCAAGGCAACCAATTACTAGCCCCAGCTACCCTGTCCTCAACACGCATCTAAGATGCTGACATGTCTGCCAAACTGCACTCCAACTGATGCTCAAACTGCAAAGGAACGCTGCCTCACTCCTGTCAACACGGGTGTGAAAAGAGGCAAGTGAACTCTGACCTCACTCCTAGCAATATAGGTGTGAAAAGAGGTCGAGTCAAATCAGCCTCACTCCTACTCCGTAGGTGTGAAAAGAGACTGACGAAAAATTGTCACAATTGTCCAACTGTCCTCTACAAAAATCTGCCCACTAACAACCACTGAAAACTATCAATGGATGTCCACAAAAATCTGCCAAGAAGATGTATATGACAGCGAACACATATGCTGTCCAAACTGCTCAAAAATCAACCACCTCAACTCTGATACCATGAAGATTTTCCAGGTCCTATCAAACTACCAACTGGGTTTGTCTTTGACCTCAGATTGGCTCTAAGTTTCAACTATCTAACAATGGTTTGTTGTTGTTTTAGGACAGCAAACTGTTCAGTGACTTCTTGCTGATTTGTTACGGTTGTATTTGCAATTTTAGGTGCTCTAGCATGTAGTTTTAGTAACCAAGAGTTAGCACATGCATACCAAAATAAATACAACACACCTAGAGATATTTACAGCTGAAAATAAGCAAATCTAAAAGACTAACACACATAAATTTGTACACAGGTATTTTTGGTCAACATGACCTTGGATAAAAACCCCTCGGGAAAAACCAGTTTGGAATATGTCTATATATGAGGAGAATAGATGGTGGAATACAGCAAGTACAAAATATAGATGAACCTGATACAATAGCAGCTTGTTCCAAGCTGAAACACAAGTCCAAATGCAGCAGGTGCGCCCTAGGAAGGTCCACCCCTCATAAATGCTCCCAAATCCACTAAATCTACTACAGATGCAAACTATGAGCTCTGAATGGAAAACCCCTCCACAGTAATCTGGTACCGATGTGTGGCCTCCCTCTGAAACTGATCCCACTACAATCTGAAAATTGTAAGACCTCCCCAATATTGATGCGCCCTCCTCAACACTGGAAGCTCCTTAGTAAATAAACAAGGCTCCAAGCTAGATGCCTCTCTCCATGAAAGCATGCGCCCAAGCTAGCCTCACCTAATGCTTCAAACCTCATCTCCAAGCTCTCTCTCAAACTCTCCAAGTGAGAAAATGAGTGAATGAGCTCTCCTTTGCCCTTTGCACTCCTCTTGAACCTCCATAAGGAAACCTAGGATATGGATGGTTGAGATCATCCCATCTCCCATCTAATCAAAGGTTGAGATCTCTCCAAAATAATCTCACTCAAAAACCCACTTTGGGTTAAGTTCCCTAAGTTCACTTTATGTCTCTAATTCACCCACAAAGTGAATTAATAGTCATTTTAGGCATAAATGACAAAATTTCACTTTTGACTTAAAACTCCTAAGTCAAAGTGAAATTAGACATAAAGTACCAGGCACAAAGTACATAGTACTTCCCACATGTGTTTAGGAGACACAAACACATGGGGAACACCTCCCAAGGTACATAATCTCAACAAAAATTTTAGGTATTTACTATAAAATATATAGTATAAAGAAGCACTGGGTTATTTTGCATCGAGATAAGGCCATTCTCTGTTTTGGTCCCATAATAGATTTTTGTATAGGTCGTGTATCTGCTTCTATGTTTACTGGAACTTTACTATGATGTAATCTTTGTTGTAGCCTTTGTTGCAGCCTTTTTTCGAATACAATTTTATCCCTAGTGTACAAAATAATAGAACCTATAGTGTACAAAAGTACCAAATATTGACAATTATATATGGTTGAATAATAGAGGTTGAAGAAGATTGCATAAAAGAAAATTATTTCTTACTTGGAAATGCATTCAATTAATGCTTATGTTAGTTGAGAGAAAGTTGAGTGGAATATCAGTGTACATAAAATCCCAATATTGCACTTTTAAAGTTGTTTTTTCCTCCTTGGCTTTACTTTGAATAATCCCCATGTGATGGTATATTAACTACTCTAGTTGCCTCTAACCATTGCATGTTGCAGTGGCCATGCAATGCCAACATTGTCTTTAAAGGTCATATACTATCATAGTTGCATTCTACAAATCTAGACCTACACACTCAAGCAATAATGTGTAGAGACATTATGTCCAAGTAGGATCACAAACATAGTTATTATACTCATTCTCAACATGTACTCATCTAGGTAGGTGATTTAGGGTACTTGGTGTAGTTGACATACTTAACAATATGGGAAAAAGGCAAAAAAAGGAAAGAAAAACATTCTTAACGATGAAAAAGAAAAGAATGCAAAGATAAGCATTAACTAGTTCAGGTCCATATAAAGTCGAACATAATATTTGTCAACAAGCATCTCCATCGCAGGTTCAATTATTGTAAGCAATATCTCTATGATCTTTGCTTTCTTCAGTTGTCCAGTGGTGTTGTGTATATGCATACTCATGCTCTTACTCTGTTGTGTATCTGTGTATGTGGATATCATCAACTCGTCTCCCTTTGCCTCCCATTCCAGTCCCCTCCACTATCACATGCATACCTACATAGAATGCATCTCTTATAGGTGTCCTACAAATCTTCGTTGCTACTTGTGTCCTGTTAGCTTTTACGGTTACTTCAAAATGTTTTCACATTACTAGGAGAGTGGTACATCTCTCAGTTCCTTGGAAATGCTTCATGGACATATGGATGGCTCAATGTGGGTGGATGCTTGACATTGGTTAGAGTGTTGACATGGCGCCCTTACATAGAAGGTTGTTGCCTTGATCAACATGATGACTAACCCATTGGGTGCACATAATGGGGGAGTTGGTCGCTTGATCTAGGGAGGTACCTACCTAGGAGGAGGAGCATTGGACACTTCAAGGAGGACACTTAGCCCTTGAAGCTTGGGACCATGTGATATATACCTTGGAGGTTGGACACTTGACTTGAGGAAACTTGGGTTGAGGAGTGTTAAATTTACATGCAGCAGCGAGAGCCATTCTCCTGGAGGATGGGTTCTATTCTACTCTACATGTTGTTCTGTACATCAGATCTAAAGGAGTTTTGGCTTTGAAATTTTAAAAGAGACTACTGTTTTCTTCTTACCCTAAAATTCTAACAAGGAGCATACTTTATGGAGATTGGTGATGGACCCAAACACATATGTTGAAGAGGAGCATTGGTGTTCATGACCACATTGGCACACATGAGAGTAGCATTGAGCACATGAGAGGACATGTGGCACATGGTGAGAGGAGGACCACCTTGCATGAAGACACATGGATAGTAGACCATCGTGGAAGAGGAAGCATTGGACTAGCATCTTATTGGAGAGCATACCATCTTGGAGGAGGGGCATTGAGCTCAAGGAAGTTCATGCTTGGAGGGCATTTCACGTTGGGGATTGGATAAACCCTAGTTGGACACAATTACATCCTTGTATTGTAGAGCGCTCCATGTAGTGTTGCCTTGTTGGCTCCTTGTATTGACTCATGTCCTTGTTTTGTGTTAGCCTCCCTCACATACTCTATATATAACGGGAGGAGAGAGCTCTTGTATTCATTACAAAGGATGAGATGGAAATCCAACAGATTTTTCAATAACATTTCCAAAGGATCTTCACTTTAGTAAGCTTAGATCTTCTACGTGACACTTCAATGGATATAATCTCTAAGAAAGGATTCAATCTCATCGATATAAAAAACAAATAAAGTTAGGGTAAGGGGACATCTCTGCTTGACCCAAATGGTGCTCCAAATAAAATCAGATAAATCATCAAAGGTACAGAGTCTCCTAATGAGAGACTCATAGAGTCTCATGATAATAGCTGGTAGGGTCTCAAACATACTAATGCCCTGCATCCTCTGAAAAAGGATCACCCTTGAAACTGAGTCAAAAGCCTTCCTAAAGTTGACAAAGAAACAAAAGACCTTTGAAGAACATTGTCTCGCCTCTTCAATGATAGCTCTAAGAGTGAACATGTTGGCAATAGTCTGATGCTCTCCACAAAAACTCTCCTGCCCTGCAGCTTTATCCACCTCTGTAAGTGGTCAAATAGCCACATGTTAAGAACTGTGGTGTAGAGATTAGTGAAGGTGTGCCCAATCATGATCGTCCTATAGTTATCGGGATTTGAAGCATCTCCTAACATGAAAATGTGGTATACAATATGTTGAGACCATGAAGAAGGAAAATCTGTGCAAACAACATGATTCAAAATATCAGCGATATGAAAAAGAAGGGGATGAATACCATGTTTCAAAAATTCAGCTTGGAAACCTTCCTCAATGGCTACTTTGCTAGAGCTGAGGAGCTGGATTTCTCTCCTAAGAACACCATGTGAAAAAAAGTGGCAAAAAGAGGGAGGGAAGAGATGATGGTAAGAGATTGGATCTATCATCATAAGGTGAAGTGGTATGATGGAACAAGTTGTCAAGATTGATATCAAAAAGAGGGTTGGGTCTCCTGGTTTAATTATCTTCAAGGAGAAGCCATGATAATAGTGGGGAGTGAGACGCAAGTTCCAATTAAAAACTCCTTTTAACTATCTACTATGGATGTAGCAGAACAAAAAATCCGAACTCTCCCTGGCTAGCTTCTCTTTACTTTCTATCCATGAAGCAGTTCCTGACATCTTTGAAGTTCTGTAATCTCTTTCATTCCTTTGGAGAGTGGTATAAACTTATCAACCTTATGGCAGATTTGGAAGTCCTATTTGACTTGAAATAAGCTTCAAGAGGTTACTTGCAAATAGAGGCACATATTAGACTCACTCAATTACTAGAATCAACCTGTATTTTGTACTTGTAATAGTGCAGCACACTTGCAATAGCACAGCTTTTTATGTTGAAAACCAACAATGTATGAAAACTTGTAGCTCTTGAGTTTTTAAACATCTACATATAAAATCTGCTATTGATATGCATGGAGGAATACAAATGAAAGAAGTCACATATGATCAGATTAGGAAGCCACCTGCTCTTTCTGATTCAAGTTCTCCTGCAGACATTATAACTGGCTCAATCCCCATTGCTCTAAAAACAAGTTCTGTCTGGAATGATTTGCCTTGGCCCTTACCTCCCCATATACCTGAATAAATAAAAGGATCATGCAATATATAAATCAGTTTAAAGTCCTGTTAACAGTCTAATCATCCTTATTGAAATTCCATGTGCTGGTCTAGTATATGTTTGAATGCTGAATCTATTGATAGAAAAAAATAATTGTATATTAGCACACATTTGAACAACTACTGTTAAATGAATGAAAATAAAAAGTAAAAGAGCTACAGAAGTCATTGGGAAAAACACAATATAATCATTAATGGTATTAAGGCAGAAAGAGTCCATCAAAACTAATTAAAAAGAATGTAACTTATGATAGAACTTATGGTGGTAACCCAGAAGACCAACCTAACCACATAGTGAACAAGAACCCAAGTAAAAGCTAGAGGGCCTTGTGTCAGCTGCAGAGGATAATGAATGAGATGTGGCACAGGCTGTCAGACAACCTGTTCAGATTCAGAAGAGAGTGAGAAAATGTAATGTCCCCTCCTGCTTAGTGCCAAAAAACAACAAAAAAAAGCAACCCACTAGCCTATTTAATTCCCGTAGACTGAGTCAGGTATTCGAAAGGGAGTTAATTAATGGCTTAAGTAAAAATGGTCAAAAAAGCATATTAAATAATATTGGCTAAGTCATTAATTGAAGAAAAGCAAAGGAAAAGGGAGAAGTCACTTTATTAAAAAAGTGAAATAAATAAAGGTGGCTCATTAATTAATTGACGGAGAAATTAATTATTTCTCAAATGGAAAATATAAGAGGAGAGAAAAGAGGAATTCTCCTTGTTATAGCGCAAGTTGTAGGTTGGGAAAAGTCCGACCCAATCAAAAAACAATTCCTACAACTTGGAAATCCTACACCCAATGTCACCTCGATGTAGGTCCCGCACTTCAAGGGTGACTAGGTCACTCTAGGGAGGCGATCCCGGTGACCCTAGGGGGATGGAGATGGAGATGGAGATAAGAGGAAGTGAAGCCCCTAGAGGTCAAGTCTAAGTGGAATGAAAGGTGGGAAAAGATGTTTTATAAGTCAAGTAATTGTTGCCCCAAAGGTATAGTACTTCTCCGGATGACTGTACCTGCCCGAGACATAAGAAAAGACACTTTGCAATGATATATGTTAGTTGGATCAACAAGTTGAGCTTGCTGTCCCTAGTTTGCAGCAGTAGATGACGGTTTATATCAGCAAATAAAACATCTAAATCAACATACAAAGATCTAAACTACTTAAGTAAATCAGCATCAAGATTAGCAATGAATATAGGCTAAAAAATGGCACTTAAGAAGCAAGAGAAAATAGCTTTTGTAAATATGTATTTTCTGCAGAAAATTGCAGCCTTATGGCTGTAGCATTCAATGGCATGCAGCAGCAAAATCAACCACACAAAAGTACCAAGAACTAGCCCAAAAGATGTGCCCTAGTTAGTAGAGTAAGTGAGGAAAAATTAGAGAGCTAGTCTAGGGTTAGTTTAGGAGTTATGAGAGTGTTAGTGGCCAGGGTTATGCAGCCCTAATGGCTGTAGGTTAAAGTTTATAACATCAATTAGAGTATTGAGGGAGAGGGGACGCCCTAGTGGGGAAAGACTCCTCTCAATGAGGCAAATCAACTTCAAGCAAGAAAACTTTCAAAAGGTCATAAATTACGTTTCCCAAGGCAATGATTTTATATCTCCAATGCAAAAAAGAGTATGACTAGTGCCTTTACTATTGGGTTAATGTAGTAAAAAAAAACAAGATCTAGAGAAGCTACCTCCTTGGGGGTGTAAGCCCTTTTACTTCCCAAGGCAAGTTTCTCTAGCTAGGGTTTAAGCTAAGAGGATGTATGCTCTTATACTTCTCTTAGCAAACCCTAGTGAAATCAATGAGATGAAGGCTATGGTGGGGGTGTATGCCCTTATACTTCCCACATAGCTCCTAGCATAACAATACTTGACTTGGAAAAAATGATAGCATAATACTAAAATACCATACCAAGATCAAGAGAAATGCCAAGATAATCCACCATAAGAGCTAGAGAGCATCATCCAAAGCTAGCGCTAGACCTCCTCCAACCATTCATACATATAGCCATAAACAAGTGCACAAGAGATAAAAGAGGCAAGTATAGCGAAAATTTCAGACCAAGTCCTCTCACAATGAGGGAGAGTTATCATAAAATGAGATCTTATGATCTCTTATTTATACAAATGTCACCAAGGTGACTTATCCATAAATTAAGGTGTAAAACACAAGATTAGGGGTCAACAACCCTAATCTTGCCCCCTTCACAAAGTAATTCATTTAAAATTCACTTTTGAACATAAGAAAACCGTAATTTTAGAAGGACGTCACCCCTTTAGGGGACGTTTTGCCACTTTGAGGAAGTCGTTGGTGTTGGAGAAGCATAGGTAGGCCTCCAAAGGCCACATGTCAAGCATTTAGATGATCTCATCATGGTGAAGACCCTCTTCTCCTCAAAACGTCTAAGGTAAATGAGTGGCACCTCACCACCAAGCCCTAACCCCCCTAGGTGACGTCATGTCTCTAGAAATGACGTTTTGCCTCTCCTAGGAAAAAGATTTGGCATGTGGGGGCTAGGCTATGTCGTCCAAGTCATCATTAAGGCCTTCCAAGTCTAATCTTTCTCATCCAGCATGCGGGCCCTTGGCATCCAACCTGTCGGCTTGTAGCCCCATGGAAGCCCAAGCTAGGCTTGTTTTCCCAAAATTGTCCACCAGCTAGGTCCTGCAAAGACAAATGAGCACACCCTCCAAGGATCTCAAGTCATAACATCATGATAAGTGAATCCAATCAATAACTAATCCATCTAATCATGTGCATCAAAGATCACTATATCAAACAATTAACTGCTCAAAGACACTATGCGACTTGTCCAGCTTGAATATGGGAGGGTTGACAAGGTGTCCTATTGGGTAGATCTTTCCCTAGGTCAAGGAGAGTTTCCAAGAAATCCCTCTCTAAGCCAATGTAAGATGGATGAAGTGGTTGGGATCAAGACTCAATGAGCATAAGGCTCATGACATACAAGGGGTCCTAGTGTCTCATTCATGGGTGCCTTTGTAGAGGGTGTGTGGTACCTTCGTCCGCAATGCACTTTTTCCAAGCCCATCAATTGCCTTTTATCTTTCTTTCTTTGTATTTTTTTTCATAATAGCATAAGGAGAGATTGAAGGTCACTGCCTTGGCGTGGTGACCAGATGATGGCAATGTCACCCACAAACACCTAGTGGAAATGAGAAGGTTGGCTCATGATGAGACCCCCTTTCTCTCAGCCATGCAATTGAGAGCCATTATCCTAGTTTGGTGACGAGAAGATGGTAATGTCATATCACTAGATATTCATGGATGTGATAAGTCGGCTCGCGATGAGACCTCCTATCCTTCAACTAACCTTTTAAGCATTATTTATTATATTGTGGGTCCCCCTTTACTCAAAGATAAGCGTTTTATTTCTTTCTTGGGTGATCCATGGGCGAAGCATCTGGAAGGTTTATATAAAGCTTTTATCTTTTACTCAACATCAACCCCTCTGGGCCTTCAGCCCCTTCTTCCAATAGAATGAGGGACAACCCCTTCTTGGGTCAATACACCCTAAAATCCCAAGAAATAAGGAAATGGAAGAGAATAATGATCTAAAGTGGTAAGTATGGTCGGGAACGATACGATGGCTCATTGAGGGAGTTCCTACTAGCAAACCCATTCCTAAAGAAGACCACTTATTAGGGCACAATGTCAACCACCAAGGTGAAGCAGGGAAAAAGGCATAATGTCCAAGCATATATCATGAAATCTAGAGCAATCTAAGATACGACATAATCAAATGGCTTGAATATTGAAATGATGCTCACCATAATACTGACTTGTACCTCATGGAGCAAGGCCCACTGCCTT